>JAOUZG010022412.1:1366791-1394873 GCA_026289955.1 Argiope argentata
AATCAACTGCAGAGGAGACTGTGCAATCAACTGCAGAGGAGACTGTGATAGAGTCACCTGTGGATCGCATTCCAGAGGAGACTGTGATAGACTCACCTGTGCAATCTACCTCAGAGAAAACCATGCAAGAGCCTTCCGTGGAACCAATTATTAAGATAAATTTTGTAAAATCTTCTGAAAAGTCAACATCAGAGACTGGTCCCAATACAAGTCGAGGCTCCAACAGAGTTCCAGTGTTTTATGTTAATATTAAAGAACCATCTGGAGAAAGTTTGAGTGACAATTTCCTAGAACCGGGGGATTTGATTGTAAAATTTCACACAACCCCTTCACGCGTATATTTTGTTAAAGGAAATGAAGACGCCATGTTTTGGATAAATGACTGTAAAAGATAGATAATAAAAGTTTGTAATTTGTAAAAAAACTCTTTGTATCTCAATTATTCACAAAATTGACACATTTGGCTCATGACTAAAAATAATGTACATACAGAGTAGGACAAAAATTCTTGAACAAAAAAATTCATGCAGATAAAAAAAAATTTTTTTTAAGCTACGAGTTGCATCATCTTTTCAGTCACCACTATTTCATTTGATACAATTTTTTTTCTCACGCAGCAATACCAATCTTGGGTTGCCCAGCTATTACAATTACTCACTCATAGCCATATTTGGACTTTATCGTTGCTTCTCGACATTCTTGGAAACCTTCCAAGAAACGAGTTTTATTTTTGGCACTTCCGGGTTGACGACTATAAAAGGCCGACGAGTGCAGCGGCAGGCATCATTTGAGTTTCACCTCTTCTACTGGATTTACTCTCTGCTCTCGACATTAGTACCGACAATGGATGCGTTTCCAATTCAAAAATCTTCGAGCCTAGTGCCTGTGTTACACCCTATGAAATGGGGGCCCTTTGAAGCCCTCATGCAACAGGCCAGGGTGATTGCATTCATCTCATTTATGGATGTGGTGACAAGTAGAATCTTTCATCACCAGGTGACAGACTGGCCCAAAACATTGCTGCACGTGGACAATTTCAAAAGGACCGTTTTGGAAAGTAAAAAGGTAAATTATTTTGACCCAAAAGTGAAATGGTCTCGAGTGGCAAAAAAGCTTAAAACCAGCCCGACCCACGAAAGGAAAAATTCGGACCAACGCTTGAATTTCAAGTTTGACAACGTACTGATTGTCAAACAACTCTTTTCCTTTGGATTGTGGACAGTGCCTCGTGGGGAAGGGCACGTCTTTCAAACGACGGACGTATCGATGGTGATTTTTCATCTGCCTGAAAAAAGTTTATTGTGTCAACCGAGACCGAGCACGATGAGAAGGAGTTTTGTCGAACAAGACCAGTACATGTTCGACAAGTACATTCTCCATCCAAATTCTGTATATGTGGTGCCACCCGAGACCAGTTATTTAATTTTAACTGTCCAAAAGACATTGTTTGCCGTGGACGTGATGGCTTGGGAAGATGTCAAAGGACTTCAAGACTTTCGGATCCATCGGAAATATGTGATACCCGCTTATAATTTGCCTCCTCCCACGCCAGCACACGAAATGCAGGCCCCAGAAATGATTGAGCCAGAGGAAAGGAGAAGGAAGAAATTTAAAAACCATCATGTTTCTTCATCATTTGCTCTTCCGAATGCAATTGTCCACGAGGCAGAGTCAGAACCAACAAGTTTGGTTCCAGTCTCTTCTCCTTTGCAACAACAAGACTCGGAGCCAGAAACAGTTTTCCAGGCGCCTCAACAAACCTTAGAACCAGAGCCAGAAACAGTTTTCCAGGTGCCTGGGCAACAACAACAATACTCTGAGCCGCCTGCAGAAAATGTGCTGATTTTTACAGACGCTGAAGAAGAGTGGTTCAACACCTTGCAACAAGATTGCATTCCTCAAGAAACCATTAATGATTTCTTGAGGAATTTTGAACAAGAACTATGCCAACAGTCGTCCATGGGCCCGGCTCATCGAGTTCAGCTGGACAGACCATTCAATCATGCATCACCAAACGTGTCTTTGGCCAGGCCTCCACCCCCGGACAATTATTGGGGACCCAATGAATCCTCGCCCCCAATATCGTTCGAGGACATTTTGGCTCAAGATGATTCGGAGGCCATCGACATGAGGACGGTGGGTGCGAGTGTAACAATTCCTAGGAAAACTCATGTCTTTACACCTGGGACGGGGCCATTAGACTTACGACTCTTGTAAATATCATGTATTTTTGTTGTAAATAAACGTTGTATGTATAAATAAATTGTGTTTTTTTTTCATAACTCTGTTTCATTTCTCTTGCAAACATTCAATATGTTCTTAAAGCAAACTCTGTTTATTACTCTTGCAAACATTCATTTTTTTGCAACACGATCAAACTTTAACAATTGATTCAACAAATAATATCCAATTTATTCTCAACAAACAAACAAATCCCTTACAATCTTTTCCCCAAATAAACCCTCGAAGCACGACAAAATATCGTCTCCAAACTTGCAATCATAAAAAAGGTTGTTTTACACTTGACGTTGATTCATTTCAACCTTACAAACATTTACTTTCCCTTTCCCCACTCGAAGCATTTCATTTACAAGTATGGATGCAACAAAAAAATAATCTTAAAAAAGGTCGTTTTCCAGTTTTAGCAAATTTTTCTTGGGGTTACGGTGCTCATATATTTTTTCGAGCAACTGTAATCCATCACAGTAAAGACTGTAAAACAGATGAAGGATGTGAATTACAGTCTTTGCCGTAGACGCATGTTGTAGGAAATTTGGAATGGTTCACACGAAAAAGGTTGCTTGAAACTAGGAAGGGGAGGATCGTGTAGGGTAAATTATGACAAGAAGATTTGGGAATGAGGCAAAATGCAACAGGTGAAAAAAATGGCAAAGTGGAAATATGCAACAGGTGAGAAAAAGAAAAATGCATCAAGTAAAAAATGTTAATAAAAAGAAACAGGTAAAAAAATTATCAAGGAAGAAAAAAAGTTACAAGTAAATATATATATATTTTTACTTGTAACTTTTTTTTCCTTCTTCCTGTGACTTTAAGATTGGTGTGCCTCACACTATTCACTCACAATTTTCCATTCATACTTTTTGCAAGTCATGGCTTCTCAAAACTCGACATTGGATACTGTACAATATTTTATTTACACCGACAACGTGTATAGTGATGAAGGGACCGTGTTTATTGCCACTATTGGTAACAAGCGACCCGTTTGCATCACACTATTTTCATCATTCCTGGAGCTCATACCAGCAATGATGAACTGGAAATGATTTCTAGCATCGAGACGGTGAACCGATACTTAGATCCATTAAATTGGAGAATGAACGTTCAAAACTCCTCGCGAATTGTGGGTTCAAACGTGGATATGCAAAGGATACTGAAAGATGCTCATTCCGTGTTTAGGGTTTGGGGACCAGAGCAACAAGATTATTTTGCTCAATTTTTGGATAATGTCATCGATATAGCTCCACTGGTCATGCAAAGAATTTTGGAATGTAATGAGGAGAATTTAACGTGTCAAAACAGAAATATTTGCGTACGTAGTCCACACGTAGTTTCCACTGTATTGACCTGGCCATATGCTCCCCTGAATTGCTACCAATGTTGAATTTTACATTTGGAAATGATCTGCACAATAGTGATCAATTTCTCCTAATCATCTCCCATGCTGATAGCCGCGATGCGACATTTCGTCCTCCGCGTTTTCTATTCCAACGGGCTGATTGGAATACATTTTTCCAACGTGCAATTATCAATGGGGCTATGGTCAGTGACTCAGATAATTCGAAGGTCATGCAAAATATTATTGACACAATAATAAACGCTGCTAACACAACAATTCCTAAAACATCCCCACGTCTAAGAAAATTTCGTAGACCGTGGTGGAATGAGGCTTGCCGCGACAGTCATAAGAAACAAAAAAACTCTGCAATATATTTAGAAGGTACCCAACGACTCAGAACTTGATTGCTTTTAAAAGAGCCAAAGAGAATGCGGCTACGACGTCGCCGCATTCGACGTCGTAGCCAGAGAGAATCATGGATAAAATTTGTTTCATCGATCACATCCTTCACTCCTAGTAAAGTTTTATGGAAAAAAGTAAAAGCCGCCAATGGAATTTATTCTGAAACTTCTTTTCCTGTTTTAAATTCTGGTAATGGAATGTATTCTAGCCCATTGGATGTTGCTAATATTCTTGGCCAAGCGTTTGCACAAGTTTCCGCAACTGATTCTTACAGTCCTGATTTTAAGGCAATTAAGAATCGTGCGGACCAGTTGCCTTTGCGTTTTCAAGCTCAAAGTACCCTTCCATACAACTGTGAATTCTGGATGTTTGAATTGGAAACGGCGCTATCTCAAGTTCATGATACCAGCCCTGGTCCAGATGGAATCACATACAGCATGCTTCGACATTTGAATGCCATTTCCCTTTCCAACCTGTTATTGCTTTTTAACAGAATAAGGACTGAGCAGAAATACCTTTCACAATGGCGAGAAGCTATTGTGATTCCTATATTAAAACAAATGGCAAAGAACCATCTGTCCCTCTGAACTACAGGCCCATTGCTCTTACAAATTGTCTGTGTAAGACCTTCGAGCGCATGGTCAATTCTCGTCTAATTTTCGAATTAGAGAAACAAGGATGCATCTCCCCGTTGCAGAGCGGTTTCCGAAGAGGTCATTCGACAACCTCGTTCTACTGGAAACCCAAATACGCAATGCTTTTGTAAAAAGAAACCACCTTGTTTCAATTTTTTTTGACATTGAAAAGGCATACGACCGTTCATGGCGCTACGGCATACTTTCAACACTTTTTACTCTAGGTTTTAGGGGTAACTTGCCCATATTTTTCCAAAACTTTTTGACACAACGTACCTTTCGTGTTCGAATTGGTAATGTTTATTCTAATCATTTTATTCAATCTGAGGGCGTTCCGCAAGGCAGTGTCCTCAGTGTCACTCTTTTTATTGTTCATCTGAGCCAGATTTTAAATCATTTGCCTTCATCTGTTTCTGGAACACTTTATGTTGACAACCTGCAGATCTCATGTCAAGGCAGCAATATGAGTTTAATAGAGCAACAATTACAAAGTGCAGTGAATAAATTGTTATCCTGGTGCAATAGCAATGGTCACACTATATCCCCAGAGAAGAGTAGATGTGTGCATTTCTGTCGCAAAAGAAGCATTCATCAGGATCCCAATATTCAAATAAAAGGTTCTCCGATTCCCGTTGTGAATGAAGTACGGTTTTTGGGAGTGATTTTCGATCGAAAGCTCACCTTCCTCCTGCATGTTTTACAACTCAGGAGAAAGTGTGAGAAGACATTAAACATTTTGAAAGTGCTCTCCAGAACATCTTGGGGCGCCGATCGTACCTCCCTTCTACGAATTTATCAGGCAATAGTTCTCTCTAGAATTGATTACGGTTCTTATGGTTTATGGTTCCGCTTGTTTGTCTGTCTTGAAACGGCTAGATACCGTCCATCATTCTGCTTTGCGCATTTGCTCTGGTGCGTTCCGTACCTCCCCAATTGAAAGCCTGCATGTTATATGTCACCAGCTACCTCTCTCTTTAAGACGAAAGAAACTGTCTGCCTTATTTCATTTCAAAACAAAATCTGTGCTAAAGTATCCATTAAACGAAATTTCTCTTCCAGTTGGTCTTCGTCGCCTGTATAATGCCCGCCCCTCTCACATCCTTCCCTTTTGTGAGAGAGCCCGATTGCTTCTGCCTGACTCGGACCTTAACACTGTACGCGTTAAAGCAACCAATCCTCATTGTTTCCCTCCCTGGGATATCCCACAGTTTTCGTTCTTGAATCCTTTTACGGGATTCGACAAATTAACTGATCCTTGTGTTTTCCAACAGCTATTTTTGCACCACCGATTTCGGTATTCGTCTTTTGTGCCCATTTTTACGGATGGCTCTAAATCAGATGGTTATGTTGGTTGTGGGATCATTCTTCCATCTGAAACACTGAGCCACTGCCTGAACAATTGTTGTTCAGTTTTTACTGCTGAGTTAGTGGCGATTTTCTTTGCTCTTCAGAAAATTTCAACCTCTACTCAGCGCAAATTTGTTATCTATACTGATAGCATGAGTGCATTGAAGTCATTTTCTCACTATCAAAATCGGATGCATCCATTTGTCATTAAAATTTTATTCACTTTACAATTATTAAAAAATGATGGGTTTGAAATAATTTTCTGTTGGGTACCGAGTCATGTCGGCATCTTGGGGAATGAGAAGGCGGACTTGGCTGCAAAAACTGAAACGTCCTTTTTAAACATAGGAATTCCCTTTTGCGACATTAAAAAGTCTATCCATCACTACATCTGTTCTAAATGGCAAAATTCATGGGATCTGCAGACCCAAAATAAATTACATAGTATTAAAACGGACATTTTTGATTGGCCTGTTCACCCTATACGTGAGATGGATGTTAAATTGACCCGTCTCCGTATAGGGCATACGCGCTTCACTCATAAACATTTGTTATTTGGGGAGAATGCGCCCATGTGCAACAATTGCCAAGTTCAATTTACTGTTTTTCATATCTTGGTTGAATGCCCGGTTTTTAATTGTTATCGTACTCGTTTTTTTTACCTCGTCTCTAACATTACAAGACTTGGTGGGTGAGAAATACCACCCAAACGTTTTTAAATTTTTAAGTGCGATTGGTTTTTTAACTTGCATATAGAATATTTATTTTTCTGTTTATGTTGAACATTTATTTTAAGTTCATCTATCATGTTTTAAATTTTCTAAATTGTTTGTTTAAATTTCACGGCAAATAGCTCCAAATTTTCTCTGAAATTTTTGTTTGAATCATTTTTATACTATTTTAGCTCAATATATCTGTGTTAATTTAACAATCAAGTGTATTTTAGATCTTTTACCATTTGATTGGCGCAGTATGGCCAAATATGGCTCTTGCGCCAATAAACTCCAATCAACCAACCTTCATGTTGAAGAAAATTCTAAATGTCTTATTATTTATTTCCTTATTTAATCTCTAGAAGAAAATTTATTTGATATTTTTTATAAATTACTACGTTTACTTAAAGCTATTGTATTTAGATAGTTTGGTTTGGTTTGGTTTTTGTGGCACAAAAGCCAGGATTTTGACTATGCTGCGCCAACCAGAGAAATGAAAGCATCGCAATACGAGAGTTTTATTTGGAATGTTTAAAAACGAAACTATTTTCTAAAAAATATCACCATTTTAAATAAGGGAATAAAGCCTTATCGATTTTAAAAATTCAAAAAGATTAACATGAGGGGTTATGCCAAGCAAATCCGACAAAGAAACCGTAGACGCCCGAAAAAATCTCAATCGCTGAACACTGAAACATGAGCAGTCACTCAAAATATGGTGTATAGAGGTTTGACATTTGCATTGCGAACACATTGGTGGTTGATCGCCGAGTAAAAGATGAACATGAGTGAATCTGGTATGACCAATGCGTAGGCGTGTTAAAAGGGTGTCTGCGTTTCTATTGCTTAATGAAGGCCAAGATTGTAAAATTGGTTTTACTGCATGGAGTTTGTTCTCTATCTCAAGATCCCACTCTGATTGCCATTTCGAATGAAGAACCATTTTAACGTGTTTTTTAAGTCGCTCGCTGGTAAAGCCAAATTTATAGGGGTAGTTGCCGATTTGGCGGCATTGTCCGCTTTCTCATTGCCCAATATTCCCACATGCGATGGTACCCAACAGAATAAAATTGTAAAACCATGGGAATCCAAGTCATTAAAAATCTCTAAAACTCTTAAAATTAGTGGATGATTATGAAAATTGGAATTAGATGATTGGAGGGACATTAAAGCACTTAAGGAATCAGTATAAATAATAAAATGCTTTCTCATATCATGAGAAATTTCTTGTAATGCATATAAAATAGCAGTAACCTCTGCTGTAAAAATTGAACAAGAAGGATGAAGTTTGTAAGAAAAAACTTTTTCAGGGAAAAGGACAGCGAAAGATGCATGACCAACAGATTTTGATCCATCAGTATATATTGGTGTTAAATCCTGATAATGATGCCTGTGTTCAAGAAATTTCTGTTGATAAATAATGTCTGCTGTGTCAGATTTTATAAAAGCCTTAAAAGGGTTCAAATATTGCACATTAGAGATTTTCCAAGGGGGAATTTTATTTAACGGCTGTTTAGTTACATCTATATAGAGTAAATTTAGTTCTGAGAGGATATTATGAATTCTCGTAAAAAATATGGGTATTACCGATTTCCTAGCATCTTGAAGTCGAACTAAAAATGGGCGAAGTTTAAAATTATGAAATGGATGATTCACATTTGATTTGATTCTAAAATAATAATTGAGATGTAGCATCTTCCGTCTCAATTCTAGAGGAGGCTCATAGCATTCAGCGTACAAGCTCTTCACAGGTGATGTTCGAAAAGCTCCTGAACAGAGTCGAAGAGCTGTGTGATGGATTGTATCTAGCTTAAATAACACATTTTTCCTTGCCGATCCATAAATTTCACAACCATAATCCAGTTTAGAGAGTACTGTGGCTTTATATATTTTAAGCATCGAGCTTCTGTCTGCTCCCCAGTCTGTAGTTGATAGAACCCTTAAAATATTTAGTGATTTTTCACACTTTTTTCTCAATGTTTTCACATGGGATAGAAAGGTAAGTTTTCTGTCAAACGTAATACCCAAAAATCGGATTTCATTCACAAATGGTATTTCTGCATCATTAAGCTTTAGTTCGGGATCTAGATGGAGATTACGTTTTCGGCAGAAATGGACACCTGCGGTTTTCGATGTGGAGATAGTAAAGCCGTTAGTATTGGACCACTGTGTGATATTATTTATCGCAATTTGCAACTGTCGCTGAATGAAGTTCATATGCGTTCCTGTACAAGAGATGTACAGGTCATCAATATATAAAAAACCTTTCACAGAAAGTGGAAGTTGTTTCAAAATGTTATTAATTTTTAAAATAAAAAGAGTTACACTTAAAACACTACCTTGAGGGACACCTTCTTCTTGTATAAAAATATCTGATAGCTCAGTTTGCATCTTGACCCGGAACTGTCTAAGTTTTAAAAAATTTCTGATAAAAATGGGAAGATTTCCTCGTAGTCCTAAGTCGTGTAAATCCTTTAAAATTCCGTACCTCCAAGTCCGGTCATAAGCCTTTTCAATGTCAAAAAAGATGGCAACAAAGTGTTTTCTCTGTAAAAATGCAAGGCGAATATCTGTTTCAAGAGCAAGTAAATTATCAGTTGTACTACGGCCTCTCCTAAATCCACTTTGGGATGGCTGAAGGAAATTATTTAACTCCAAATAATAAATCAGTCTACGATTGATCATTCTTTCAAGTAATTTGCAGAGACAACAAGTCAAAGCAATTGGACGATAGTTAAGAGGATTCTTTGGATCTTTGCCCGGTTTTATTAATGGAATTATTACAGCCTGTTGCCACATAGTAGGAAAATAATGTTCTTGCCAAATACGATTGTATAGATATAATAGATTTTCTTGCGAATCCATTGTTAAATGCTGTATCATAGAGTAACTAATATTGTCTGGACCTGGAGATGAATCACGGACATTGGCAAGGCATGACTGGAATTCCGAGAGAGTAAAATTACAGTTATAGGGATAATTATCCAGAGAGTCGAAATTTAATTTTTGTTTTTCAGCATTATTTTTGAAGTTCAAAAATGGTGAGGGATAATTTTGACTATTCGATGTATAAGCAAGAGTTGAACCTATGCAATTTACAATATCTTTTAATGATGACACTATGTTCCCTCGATCCACTAAAATCGAAACTGTATTGGGTTGAGAAACACCTGATGCTTTTTTAACTTTTTTCCACAGCTGACCGCTAGATATTTTAGAAGTTATATTTGAAACAAATTTTTGCCATGAAGTTCTTCGGCTTCGTCTCTGTATCCTCCTGGATTCAGCTTTTGCCTTTTTAAAATTGATAAAATTTCCGGAAGAAGGGTAACGTCGAAAGATATTTCAAGCCTTTTTTTGTTTCTTATATGCCATTTGGCAATTTGCATCCCACCAGGGTTTGCTTTGTTTCCTCCAAATGCCCGAGGTCTTTGGAATGGAACTGTCCGCTGCTTCAAGTAATGTTTGAGTTACATGATTTAATGCTTCTTCGATAGTGGAAGATTTTATTATTTCAGAATTGATGTTTGCTAAAGAAGTGAATTTTTGCCAATTTGCTGCGTTTAATACATATTTAGGAGGGCGGGAAAAACCGATTGGATTAGATCGTCTATCCGATAAAATTAGTGGAAAGTGGTCACTATTGTACAGATCATTATCTACAGTCAAATTAAAAAATGGTAACAGAGTTGGAGAACAAATGGCTAGATCAACTGAATGAAATGTTCGAGTTGGCAAGTGAAAATGTGTTATTTCATCAGAGTTTAACAGACACAAATTGTTGTCTGAGATAAGTGTTTCAATTTGTAGACCACGTGAATTAAAATCAGGACTTCCCCATAAAGGACTATGACCGTTAAGGTCTCCCAAAATGATAAAGGGAGATGGAAGTTGACAGATTAAATTGTTCAGATCTGCTTGCTTTATCTGTTCATTAGGAGGTAAATAGAGACTGCAAATGGTGAGTAAGGACTGCATCTGTAGTCGAATAGCAACAGCTTGTAGATTTGTATTAAGATTTAAAAGCATGGAGGGTATGTGTGTGGCTGCAAGAATTGCAACTCCACCAGAAGCCCTGTTTTGCGTATGATGCTTTCCAAAGATTGTGTAATTACGGATATTATTCCTATCAGTCTTAAGATAAGTCTCTTGGAGGGAAATGCATGCCGGGCGGTACTTATTTATAAGGTCCCTCAGTTCTGCAGACTTGTTTAAAAAACCTCTACAATTCCACGAGACAAGGGTGGCCATGAATTCCTGTTTCAAAAAGAGGAAAAAAAGGAGAGGTAAATGCCCAAAGAAAAAACTACGAAGGAGGTGGGAGGTCATCAGCCTCGCCAGTTGACATATCGTCTTCAGACGGATACACCTTCAAGAGAGAGTCGCTATCATCCTCATTATCATTCTTTTCTTTTATTGAATCTTTTAAAAAATTTCGTCTAGAATGCGATCGGTTCTCAGAAGGATTTGAGATATCTTGATTTCTTTTGGCAGCAAGGATACGAGCACGTTTCGCAGCTTTGGATTCTTTTACTTTTTCTATTTGATCTGATTTTTTTGTTTGTTTTTTGCTGTCACGAGCATTCGAATTTAAGGGAGGAGGATTTTTTGATGTAGGTAGTGTACTGGAACAAGAAATAGTTTTGTTTAACGCAAATTGCGAATTAAATGAATCAATTGTGGTGGGAATAGGAGTAGACTCAGAATTTAGGTCTGCGAGACTAGCTAGAGATGTTTGGAGACCTGAGGTGTCAGAAGAAAATGTAGAAGCTTCTTCCCATATTTTCTTAATGGTAAGAAGTGCAAGCCAGTCACTTTTTTTAACTGTAATTGTATCGTGGTCTGCTGAAGAGTTTACGATAGGAACTACAGGAGCATTATTTTTAGCATTGGATATTTCTTGAGATTTTTTAACATTTAGTTCTGAAGATGAAATGGTTGAATTTAGTGCTGATGAGTAACTAATTCCTGGTTTTGGCATTCTGTCACTTACTATTTTCCGGGCTTCCGGAAATGAAATATTTTTTGTAATTTTTACAGTTTGGATCTCCTTTTCAAGTTTATATTTTGGGCAGGAGCGAAAATAGGCAGGATGATCACCATCACAATTAACGCATTTTGTTTCTGTGGAAGAGCAGTTATTACTGTCATGATCGGAAAGAGAGCAGCGGGCACAGATTTGTTTCCCTCGGCATGCTGTTATGGTATGACCAAACCTTTGACACTTAAAACATTGTAGTGGATTTGGTATGAATGGCTTTACAGGACAGTTTATATATGCTGTTTTAACTGATTTCGGCAATGCTGGAGTGCTGAATGTAAGAATCAAATGCTTGGTGGGAAAGTTTTGACCATTTCTTTTTAATGTGATTCTGCGGACTGCGATAACTTTTTGATCTTTAAGGCATTCTAAAATATCTTCCTCCAGATCTCTCTGCAATTCATGTTCTGACACTACACCTCTGGAGTGATTTAGAGTACTGTGGGGAGCAACCTTTACAGTAACGTTTCCTATTTTTTCAAGCTTAAGAATATTTTCAGATTGTTTTGCGTTCATAGTTTCAATAAGCAATTTTCCACTGTTTAATTTTTTTATAGATTTTACATCACCTACAATTGAAATGATAGTCTTGTGTATCAAAATTGGGGAAATGTTTTTCAAATCATTATTTTCAGAACCAATAATAAAAAATTTTATGTGTGCATTACTATGGTGTGAATTAAAATGAGCCATGCGACATAAGAGGAGATTCGGGTCCGACGGCATCGCCCACCACGGAGCCCAACAAGGGATGGTAGTTACCGGCTCTAGAAATTCCTAGCCTCGGCACTTGCCATAATGCTAGCCGTAACCTATACGCTGGGAGTTACCCCCGGGGATGTATTTAGATAGTACTATTAAAGGTTAAAAGTAAATAAGTTTGATAAGTGTTTTTTGATATTTTTTATTATGTAAAAAGTGTTTCTGAATTTAATTGCATGGTCTTATATATTAATTTATTATTGATTATTTGCCATATTCTTCTGTTTAATTATAGTTTTCATTTGGGTTAAATAGGGAGAAGAATTTTACCAGTGTTTTTATTTTATTCGCAGTAAATTGTGCTTTCATTTGTATAAAAAAATTAAGAAATTTCTTCATTACATACGTATAGAATTGTTTTTTAGTTACTAAATATATAGTTTCTTATTATAGTTCAAAGTGTGTCATTGATGTGGTAGCTAATAAAATTTGGAAATATCTCACTATTGAGATTACTTTGTTCTCTAGTGTAACGTTTTGGCCGGGGCTACTGGTAAGTTGGGCCGAAGACAAACCCAGGTCTTGGAGAAATAAAAATCTATTTCCAGCTATAATACATATATATTTCGCAGAGATACACCTTCTTGATTAATGATTTTACGAGCACATAAGTCATTCAGTTCTGAGTTCCACTAGGGAAAGGAGCTGTGCCTCAGATCAGTAAAGTAGTCTCTCTCTCAGAGGTGAAGACAGAGGGTGGGGTTCTTGAAACTCCCGCAAGATTTGGCCCGAGGTTAACTTGCTGGGTTTTGTAGCGCGTAAGGTGATGAACTGGCTGGAAGAGCAACTCAGAATACAGCTGTTCAACTAATTGGAGGTATCCCCAAAGCTCGGATGAGCTTTCACACTTCAGACGAGACGCTGAATGATTTCGAAAGTTCCGGTGAATTCTACGTGGGCTCAGCTACAGTGCGTGGCTGCCTACGTACACTCCAAATTCTCTCCTGAGAATTTTACACAGAATTCCAATCTGAATTCTCGCTCCCATTACTAGCTGTCGTTTCTTCGGTCGGCTCCCACCTCTTGGCTTACTCTCCTTGCTCCTCCCGTCGGTGCCCTTTTTATCTCGGTCTAAAAAACCGGCCCTCGGTGGCAAATGACCAATCAGCATCATTCCCAACTGTTTTGATCATCTGACCCAAGTTATCTTTCCAATCACAAGAAAGGGGAAAATGGCGTCTAGCAAGGAGACCTCTTGGTTCCGTCTAGTCTGCATTTTTCGCCTTTCACAAATTCCTCCGTTATCTGTGGTTGCTTTCCCGTGGGAACGCAGTTGGCCATATTCCTACTTGTTACTAATCCGAAAACGTCACACTAGATTAATTTATTAGTGTGCATACTATTCAGATATATTTATTGTTTTAACTAGTTTGTATAAGAAAATGGTTAAGAATATTTGCCTAACAAGAATATTCTTTTAATTGTTGATTGGATGATTAAATGTTTGAAAGGTCATTTATCTGAAAATTTGGATATTATATTTTATTGAGGTGCAGCTATTGAGAGGTTAAGCAGTAGAATTTCAGCAGTAAATGAGAAGTATGATTAGATTTTAGTGCATGTTGGCACCAATAACATATCAGTTGATTATGTACAAATAATAATTCAAAACTATGAATCATCAGCTATTGAGCTTTTATGAATCAAACCTATGGTAAGCATTATTTTCTGTAGTTGCATTCTTTGAGATTTTAATTACTTTGAAAGTAATTACCGTAAACTGGTCCACACATAATAATCTTAAAGCATCAAAAGAGTTGTGCTTTAACGAAGATTTTTTTTTTATCTTTTGCAGTTACCCCAAGCCATCCTGGTGAGGTTTCCTGGGTGAGAATGGTTTACATCCTAATAAAAGTGGTTATTTTCGTTTAACGAATTATTTCTATGTGTTTTTAAAGAAATGCATTTCTTCAGAAAGGTAAGTGTAATATTATTGTATGATTTTATTATATTTTTTTAATATTGAAGAAAGTTTGAAAAGTATTAATATTTATTTTGTTTTACTTTTGTAGAGGAAAAATTACCAATTCATCGCACCGGGATATATGTACACAACTGATAATTTTCATAAATTTGAAGAAAGTAGTTTTATAATTCTAATGTTTTAAGTGAAAAATTAAATCCTAACATATTTTCTATTATTGAAAGTTTTAGATTAAAAGAGGCTGAATATAAAAAGCTATGTTTGAAAATATTAGAATTAAGATATTTCTTGGATTAATGAAATGTTAAATGATGTAGTTAGTTATGTGAATAATTTAGTAGACTATATGAATCGATTGACACATTTAATTTTGTATTAGCTAGAAGATTCATTCATTTCAAAGCTATAGGATTTTTAAACTTGCTTTTTAATTAAAAGAACCTTCAGTTTTCTTGGATTCAAGCCATGACAAAATTTGATTTTTTTTAAAAATAATTCTTGTGAATTTAAATTCTTACTGGATTTGAATAACATCTGATGGTGGGAAAATATTTGAAAATTTTGTTTCACTTTGTAATAAGCAATATGAAGTTACCTCAACTTTAATAAACCATTGGTGTGCAATATTAAATAATTTGCTCAATTTAAATGGCCACTGGCAGATTGCTTTCCTACCTCATGTAGAACAGATTATTTTAATTGTGGTGTCTAAATTAGTTACTATGTGTATCAAAAATTAAATAATTTACCATGAATGAGAATTTTGATATAGTTGCTTTTAGAACATTAATGTTTGTATAAAGCACTGCAAGCTTAAACTGCTATTGTGAATTTTCGTATGAACATTGTAAAATAATCAAAAAGCAGGAAAAGTTCTCACGAATCTAATCTATGAGGAATTCTAATTGTCCTTCCTGATTTCGTAGTTGTAGGAAATTTGATGACACTTTGGTTCTTCCCTTCTGGTATAACAGGTGCATCATCAATCGACTGTGCAGCAATATCTTGGCACTGAGTACCTTGATTGAATTCAGGCGGATTTTCTTCTTTGGGCCGTAACTCCAAACTAAAAAGATTTTGTATTTCTCTTATGACCTCTCCATTTTGCACTTTAAGTCTGACTCGTCGACCTTCACCATCTTTTCCTGGAAATAACTGTATGATTTTACCAAGAGGCCAATTTAATCTCTTTTTGTCTTCTCTTCCAATCAAAACAATGTCCCCTTCTTTTAATTTATAATTTGCAGAAAAAATTTTCTTCGCAGTTTTCAGAGTTCCCAGATATTCTTGGCGAAATCTTTTCTTGAAAGCCTGAGAGATGTTAGGAATATGAAGTAATCGACGTTTATAGAAGTTAGAATCGAAGTCATACTTCAGGGCTGGTTCTGATGTATTTGAAATTTCCCTTAAAAAATTTTCCAGGAGTTAAGGCAGTAAGACTTGAATCCGCAGATACAACTGTTAAAGGTCTATCATTCAGTATAGCTTCACAATGACACAAAACTGTACTCATCTCCTCATAACTGAGACAGGCTCGTCCCAGAATTTTCCGTAATATTCTCTTCATCATCCCTATGAGCCTTTCCCACCAACCACCCCACCACGGGGCGCCCGGGGGGATGAACTTCCATGTAATACTCTCGTTGGCACCTTTCTTTGAAATTTCGTCGAAATCAATGGAAGTAAGCACTTTACACGCCCCAACAAAATTGGTTCCATTATCGCTATAAACAATTGATGATTTCCCTCGTCTAGAAACAAAACGATTAAATGCTTGGAGAAAGGTATCTGTGGTTAAGGATGTAACCAGTTCCAAATGAACGCAGCGATACACCGCACAAGTAAATAGGCAAATCCATGCTTTTTTGCAATCTCTTAAAAATATAGGTCCGGCATAATCTATGCCTATTATCTGAAAAACTGAGGCATCCTGTACTCGATCTCTTGGAAGCGGTGGTGCTGGTGGGTTGATATTCTATTTTGAATAACGTTTGCAAGTAATGCAAGTTTTTAAAACGGAGGAAACAACTCTTCTTCCGGATAATATCCAAAATCTTTCTCTTAAAGAATTTAGGACATGAGAAACTCCAGCAAGCCCTTTTAACTAATGTTCTTCCATTATTAGACTTTTTACCAGATGATGATCACTTGACAAAATAATTGGTGTTCTGAACTCAGACGTATCATCTCTTTGAAATATTGCAGATTTAGTTCTTATAATTCCATGATCAATGAACGGATTAAGACTTATGATCCGTTTATCTTCTATTCCATGCAGTGACTCCGATTGTATCAAATGAACCAAGAGCATTTCAGCTTCATTTATCTCTGGTACAGTAAGCTCATCCTTTTTCTTAATTTGGTGTTTGCAGTTGTAAATAAAGCGACGTATCCATGCTACAAGTCTGATTGTCTTGTGATAACTTGAAAATCTAGTAGAAACTAAACTGGCATTAAGATTCATTAAGGACGATATTATCTTTTTCTTCCTCTCCAGAGCTATTGCTTCTTCATCGGCACTAAAATCTTCTTTTGGCCATTCTTCCAGTGATAAATATATCCATTCTGGGCCTTCCCACCACTTAGACGCAATTAGATAAGAAGCAGAGCATCCTCTACTAGGAAAATCTGCAGGGTTCAAAGCTCCTGGTACGTGCCTCCAAGATTCAATACGAGTCAACTTCTTTATTTCTTTAATTCTGTTGTGAACAAATACATCCCATACTTCATTTCTTTGTATCCAAGCCAGTACAGTAGACGAATCTGTCCAAAAATTAATTTCATCAGCTTCAAATTCATCCACTATGCTGGATGCTAAACGTGCACATATTGTAGCTCCAAGAAGTTCCAACCGATTCATTGTTGTTTCTTTCCTCCCACTGGGAGCAACTCTCGATTTAGCTTGCAGCAAATGGATTTGAACATTATCTTTTGTTTGCACTCGGATAAAAGACACATCGGAATATGCAAATTTACTAGCATCGCAAAAGAAATGAAGTGAGACATTTTCAGCCTCAAGATCACAGTGTTACCATCTTGGTATCACTAATTTTTCCAGACATTTCAAACCATTCAACCATTTACAAAACTGTAACTTGGAATTAGAGTCAACTTCTTGATCCCAAGATAACTTTTCCTTCCATAGGTGCTGAAGTAAAAGCTTCGGGATAAGAGTTACAGGGCATGCTATTCCTAATGGATCAAATATTTTGTGTACAGTGGCTAGAATCTCTCTTTTGGAAAGTATTCTTGACATATCAAAAGTGATATGAGAAGCATTTAAGCAAAGGCAATCTTTACTTCGTTCCCAAATTATTCCTAAAACATTTGTTGTACTTGATGAATTATCTGTGGGATCACTGTACTCCCAACCACGTAATTCTAGCTTTCTTGTAGCTAAAGTATCTGAAGCAACTTGAATGAACAGTTGCAATTCTAATTCACTTTTTACGCTTGTTAAACAGTTGTCTACATAAAAGCTCTTCTTTAATTGCTCAATGATGTCAACTTCATACTTTGGTATTCCATTTAGTTTTTTCAAAGTCGATTCTAGCAGGTAATGAATCACAGAAACAAGCAAGATGGGACTACTAGTAACCCCAAATACTACTCTGCAATGTCTGTAATGCTTCAGTTCTCCATCACTACCATACCATAAAAATCTTAGATAGTTTTTATCCTTAGAGTGGAGACTTATTTGCAGAAATGCTTTTCTTATATCGGTTGAAACTCCTATTCGATTCCTTCGAAATCTATGAAGAATTAAAGGAATCAACTCTATACGTTTCAGTCCTTTCTCTAGACAATCATTAAGACTAGGTGACCCTTTATGTTTAGCCGATGCATCAAATACCGGCCTGATTCGTGTGGTGCTATTTTCTTTAACCACATGCCTATGTGGTAGATAATGACATGGGAAATTAATTTCACTTTTTGGTATTTCTTCTATGATACCTTCCTTTTCCCAACAACTGAAAACTTCTCCATAATCATCATAAAGTTTATCAGCTCTCAGTCTTCTTACAGTAGAAGCTAATCTTTTAACTGCCAAGTCATAGTTATCTTCCAGTGGCAGATGATTATCAAGCCACGGCAAACTGACTTGAAAACGTCCTTTTTCGTCCACTTTAACAGTTGACAAAAAGTAATCTCTTGCCTCTTCTTGAAGTTCGATTTTATTTTTCTTCTCTGAGGGATCTAGAATTCCTAGTGAATCTAAAGACCATAGATCGGAAATCAACATCTCTTTATTCAACATGGATGTGACGAGCAGAGTTGTATTGTCTGAGATCTCCTTCATACCATTTTTACCAAAAACTGTCCATCCAAGTTTCGTCTCTATGGCAGCAGGACCCGATGTAAGCAGTTTAAACCCTCCAGTCATTAGTTTGCCTGCAATGTCAGCGCCGATAAGAATTTCTATTGGTCCTTCATTTTTATCACAGTAAGAAATTTTGTGCTCTCTGAGCTCCTTCAGCCACGCACCTTTACCAACTGGTGGTATACTATTACAAATGACATCTTGGCCAAGAGCCTTAAAATTACAATGTTATGTTCCATCGGCTTTGGATAAAAACACCGTAAAAACATCATGGTTTATATTATCAGCACATGTTCCGCCAAATAATGAATGGCTCAATTTTTCTTTACTCTTACTTTCAAATTGCATCTCATTTGCAGTACTTTTTAGGATATATGATCTTGGCGAAGCAGAATCTATTATTGCACGAGCCTGGCGTTTTTTATCTCGACCTCTTAAAGTAACCATGAGAGTTTGTAGTAGCAAATCTGGCGCTCTCCCCAAATTGGTGAGAGTTTCATCTCCTTGAGGTACTATATCTTTACTGTCATTTTCTCTAATTTTAACACTATCTGAATATTATGATGCAGCTGGGACATTTCTGCATAAAAGTATGTGATCTTTCTTCCCATAAATTACACATGATGTTTTCTTCCTGCATTTAGCTATTACGTGCATTCTATCTAAACACAAAAAATAACTTCTGCTATTCATAACCGCCTTTTGCCTTTCATCGAATGGCATCCTTTCTAGCTTTAAAGCAATCACCAGATTCATGAACTCCGGCACAAAAAATACATGCATTGGAATGTAGATCCGATGTTGCTATAAGTGTTGAAGCGGAAGATGTTTGAGAAAAATCTCTACGGTTTTTAAAACCAAAATTCTTAGTATTCCCATGCTTAGGAATTTCATACTTAGTAAAACATTTATTAGCTATACTTACTCGCTCTTCTCCTTCAATCTCATCGAGTAAAAACGAAAGCAAACCATCTAAATCCCTGCGATGGGTTGACTCTTTTTTAGCATCTTGTTGACTACTTTCGATTTCTCTGTTGCTGCGATTAATAGCTCGGAATCTTTGCCATGCTCTTAGAGTATCATCCGGCAATGAAGATTCGACTAAAGGATATAACATTGCAGCATATTTATCGCGTGCAACACCCAACACTTCTAAAGCTCTAAGCTTTGATTCCAAATTAACATGAAGTTTTCTTAGGGAAAACTTCTGCGACAAATTTTTTAATAGCACTAAGGAAAGGAGATCTCTAACATAGACCTCTATAAGAAGGTCTTCTTTACCAAAACGGGATTCCAGCTGCTGTAAAGCTTTACTATAGCTTTCACCACCGGGAGGAAAACTTTTTTATTAAATCTTCAGCGGACGATCCTTTTTCCATAGATTGTAACAGATAAGCAAATTTGTCATGATCATCCAAGTTCGGATCGGAATCAATCTTTTTGAATTGCCCCCAAAATCCTAACCAATTTTTGATATTTCCATCAAAAGTCGGGAGTTTAAGCTTAGGATATCGAACAGCATTTTGAGCAAAACTACCATTTATAACAGAATTATTATCTTTTCCGGCTAAAAGACAAATTAACTTACATTCTGCTATTCTCCATTTGTCAATATAGCTTCCTGATTCATCAAACTCACTATTTATTACCGTTTCATTATTATCAGTTTTAAAAAGTTCTTCTCGATAAGCCTCTTCTAACTGCAACATAGATTTTGCTTTCTCTTTAACTAACTTAAGTTTAGAAATTTTTTCATCTAGCGATAAATATTTCTCACTTTTCTCGAAATCATTTAAAGCTATTGTAAACAATCTCCTGAACTGAGATCGTTTGGACTTAAGATCATCCATTTTGAATAAGCAAAAGAATCGTACTTACAGAAAAGAATCCTGTCGCGGACGCCAAATGTTCAGAAATTCATCTCTAACTTTTTACTCTAATAGCATAAATGATCTTCGTACTCATACTCTAAATAAAAAACTCTTTTTACCGACAGTAAATGCCGTTTTTATTATATGAAAAACTGTAATCATTGAACCAAAACTTTAAAAAAACGAAAGCAAAACACATTCACTAACTCCATGACAACAACAACAACGTTGCCAGTTTTGAAAATACAACTTGCAAAAACATAGATAATAAAAATAGACAGTTAATTACAAAATACATAATGTAATCTGAAATTATTAGTGTCAAATATTTAACAACAATACTAGTTTTCGGTTGAATGTTCATATTTTCAGCATTGTATGCTTACTTCATTTATTTGTATAATTTTAAAAAATGAGAATTAGACTGTATCCATTAATATTTCAAAGTTTAAATTAATAAAATTTCCAATGGCTGGGTTTAGATAATTATCTAGATAGTTTCTAACTTTCACTTAATCTTTGAGCTTTTAGGATAATTCCTTGTTTATTTCATTTTCTATAACAATCAAGTTTGAATTATTGGTACTACTTTGATGTAAGGATACAGAACCTGACTTCCTAGTCCTAATATGGAATTTAAATCTAATATAAAAGATTGATATCGATTCTAGATATTGTAGTGTGAGCTTTTTCATGTGCTTAAAGAATTGAAAAAAAAGTAGTAAGTATTTATATTTCTGCTTTTTTAAAACACTTACTAATTTATCACGGTTTCTTAAACCTTTTATCAATTTTGTTTTCTATTAAAGGAATAGCATTCCCAATGGTTGGGTTTGAGTTATTGACTAGATATTTTCTAGCTTTTGCTTAAACTTTCAACTTTTAGGAAAGTTCCTTTAAGTATTTTAGATTCAGCTGAAGTAATTGGTTCTGCAATGATTTTTTCATGAATGCTCAAGAACCAATATAAATGTGGAAAGCTTATTTAACGTAAGTTAAAATGTACCTCAAGTTTTTTTTAATAATAGGAAAATGAAAATTCAATTAAAATGGTTTTCATTTACATGTGATAAAATTTTCTCATGGCAATTGAAAATGTAATAAATTTTTTATTAAAATTGTTCCATTTTCTTATTACGTATAAACTTATTTATTCACAGCCAACTTTTAAAACCTTATTCACTTCCTCAATTTAATTAAATTATTATTTTCTTTTTAGCTATAACTTTTGAATATTACAATAAAAAATAATTCTTTTCAGTTTTGAATTAGTTTTCAAATGTGCACAAACAATATATTTGTATACACATACAAAAGACAATATGCATTATGTATGAAAAAAAATTTTATATCTTTCTATCATACTAAAAAAGGCCCTAATTAATTCTCATAACAAAACTAAACCTAGGAAAATATCATTCTTAATATGTGTCTATGATATAATTTAAGTTGTTGACTTCAGAATTATTTAAAGCATGATATGGAGCTATTTATTTTAGGTGATTTGTATATAATTTTATCTATCTACTTTGCATTTTGTTCTTGTCGTGTTCACCTGTTCTCAACCAGTCATACAGAACTCCTAAGAACGGTTTTAATTGAAAATTTGATATTCATAAAATATAGTTCTTTATACTCTACAAACATTAATAAAATCCTACTCAATCAGGTTTTGAACACTAAAAATAAACAAATAGACAACATTTAAAAAAAACAATAAAGTTTTTATTTTTTTCTCATATACGAAAATTTATTAGTAAGAATTATAATCTTTAAAAAAAATTAACTAGAGATTTTGATGAATCTTTTCGTTTTAAATCTCAATAAGCACACACACCTGTATATAAATTTGTTTAAGTTTTTTTTTATTTTTTTGCTTATTTGTCTGTCCCGTTACTCAATAACTCAAAGGTGCTTTGAAATCGACAGATGAAATTTGATTCATGGCATTTGCACCAAATTTATTTTCTACTAAATTTTGATCGAAATCCATTCATGAGTAGCCTATCTGTCTGGCTGTGTGAACATAATTTGACATGATAAAAGGAAGAGAGCTAGATTGATAAAATTTGGTACATAGATTTAACACATAAAGTATCTATCACATTCGGAACTAAATCAGTCAAGGGATTGCTCGTCTGTTGTTAACTATGGCAGAACTAGAGTTTTCACGACTATGCAAATTCTATTTGCATTAGAAATTTGTTACTACAATTGTAGTTTTATATCAAATTTGGTTTTCAATGGATTGGGGGGGGGACTCTTCTAAAACACAAATTCGATTTTCGGTTGTTTTTTTTTTAAGTTTACGCTAGGGAGAAATACTTGTAAAAATATCGTCGAAAATTACATGATAGATTCTGTAAAACACTAAATTTAGGCCAACGATATATATTCCATAACCGTTGTTTGCGAATGCTATACTTAAGATACAAGACATTATCCAAGATCTGAAATTCTATTGAGAAATAGGGAAAAGGATAACACCCTAATTAAAACATAACGATGAAGTTTTGGGAATACCAGTTCAGCTAGCTTTTTTTTTTATTTCAAAATAAGATTAAATTTAAAAGAGTGTTTTTTATTAGACAGGCCCCAACCTATATAGGTTACTAATATTCTCAAGTCCAATACTCAGATTATTTTGCAAACTTTCCGTACTTTCAACCTTTATTTTACATGATTATTAATACTCGAGTTTATTAAGCCTATTATCCGCAATAAATTGTAACGTTTCCTTAGTAAATAAAAACAAATTATTTTTTATTGGCTTCCTCGATCCTCAAAAAAGTCAAAAATATAAACGGTCTAATTGTAAGGCAATTCCAAAATATGTTTTGTATAATTCTGAAGTAAAAATTATAGGAAAATAGAATATCCGGAGATATTTATTTATTTGGGGAATTTGAAAAAATGTTGTATGATATACTTTTATGTTTACCTTCATTTCCTGCACTATTTTAAACAGATATCGTAATTGTTAAATAAAAAGACTTGATGTTTCTTTTTAAAGAGTTACAAATCAAATATTGAAATAATACCTATAATTATTGGTATAAGCAAAAATATTAGTTTATTATCATCGAAAGGTATTGCTCTAAATTAATGGAGTTTGCTGAAATTTTTAATTTTAAAATCTTTGTTTCGTGTCTATAAATAATTTAATAGATAAAAATTTATCAAAGCAGATGTTAAAAATATTAGATATTTTTGATTAAAAATCGACATTCCATTATTTCTTTTACGGTCTATGCCCATTTTTTGCATGTTTTATTTATTAATTTTTTAAAGAAATTATAAAGTGTAGCAAAGAAGAAATTTATTTTCATTAAATAGTTGAAATTGATTGACTTAGAGCTATTTTATTGTTTGAATTACTCATTTGATTATACATAAAATTATAATAAATAGAATATCAAAATTTCTATCTCGAATTATACCATCGCCATCTTTTCCCGTAGGTGTAAAATTTCAATTTTTTCTGACATTCCAAATATTCTTTTTTTTAAAGAAAAAAGTCTTAATTAAATTTTGTAACACAAAGACGAGGACAATACTTAAAACAAAGACATTCCAGTGCACAGCTGCACAGGACGGAGTCACATCTCTCACTGGTACAAGCGCAAAGCATTATGGGATGGCGCGCGTGATGACGTAATCACGCACTGCCATCTAGTAACCAAAAGGGAAGTTAAAGTAATGCAACTAATATCCAAAAGAGAAGGCGAGAATAATGCAACTGCTACAATTTATAATAATATCAATCATCCATTTGGCTCAACTAATGGTGTTTTCATCTAATTAATTCTTGAAAAACTATTTTGTCTTTTTTTCCCCTTCTTATAAGTTTTGTCTACTTAAGAAGTGACCTTTTTTTCACGTTTTATCACTGAATATACTAACCCTTAATCCTTAAGCATGCGCCGAAAAGAGGTCAACTTCGTCACTTTTACACGAACCCTCAAGAGCAGCCACGCCTCCTCCACAAGGTATATTTTGTCATCGGTCTGGGAACTTTTCCTGCCCTGAGTCGGGTACAGTTACTGGAGGAGTCGAGATTGTTCATTTAGCACCTACAGACGGCTGCATATTATTAGCGTCATCTACAGGCACGATTGGAACTGGGCTTGATCCTCCAATGCGTCCTCCAGTTAACGCTGTCCAAATTGACGATACGAAAGGTAAACAAAGTAGCAACGGTTTGATCATCTCCAGTAAAGTAGAGACTCTGTTTATTGAGGTTTATTATTGAAAAACTAGTGTATCAAAGTAAATCTTGTGATATTCGTGTTTTTTGACTTTTGTTAACCCGGCACAAGCTAAGAATTTATTCAGAAGCATAAGCCGGAAAATAAACCTCCTTCCTTCCAGTAAAGTAAGTATTCTTTTTAAATTCATATTGTTGTCGATTGTCTACAATCATTCAATCGGTAACAATAACTTAATTTTACCTAAATTACCAAGTTTGTCCGTTTCCGAACTTACTTTCATAACCATAAACTATAAATCAAGTAAAATAACTGAGTGGTGGTAATGTAGAAAGTAATGAAGTTCTGTGTGTTTCATTAAGATATAGTTTGCATTGTCGATTATTATTGTTTTTATATATATATTAAGGAAGGATTTATATAATTGTTAAAAATTTATTTCTCATCTATTGTCAATATCAGTGTTTGATGTTGCATTTGAAAATTAAATGCAAGCTAGATTTTTAGAAAATAATTGTATGTTGTTCGAAAATCTGCCTACAACTTTTTTCAAAAAATGTGTATTATTACCTGAATTTTTAAAATTTAATTTTTAAATAACAAATGAAAATCTGTCTATAGTAAACGATTTTGTTTTGTCAAAACATATAACCATGCATATAAAAGTTGATGCAAGCTTAAAGTGTCATTGAATCTGTTTACGCTAAGCCTAATTGTTATACTTGCTTCTTTTAAAAGAAAACTAGGTAATTCATACTTAATTCCTTAATGTTTTCTCCTTATTGAATTTTTTGATGAATTAATCTCAAGCTTATCTTTGGATGTCTATTTAGTTAAATAAAAATTTTAAATTATCATGGCAGTCAGCTTTATTTTTAAAACTGCAATGTAATATTACTGTAAATATTTATAAACATAGAAATTTTTATTATTTTATTTGAACTTATGTTTTAATTAAATCATTTAATTTTTGGTAAATAAACTTCATGTATATTTTTTTTAAGATGCCATGGAAATGCTCAGTCCCAGCTTGCAGAGGAAATTATGATGAAGAAAATAGAGTTTCTGTTTTTCAATATCCCAATGATGACACTTTAAGAGAGAAGTGGGTGCATGCAATTGGTAGAAAAAACTTTACTGTTACAAAGCATTCTAAGGTTTGTAATAGTTTGCATTGATAATTAATGTATTTTAATATTTTGAAACAGAATTATATTTAGTTGTAGAATACTATAACTTGTATTAATTACTGTTTTTTTGTTTGTTTTTACAATTTTGTAAAAATATTTTGATGTTGTTCTGATTGATTAAAATTTAACTAAGATGCATTAATTTTAGCTTATTTCTAACTTCAATTATACTAATTTCTTAATATAAAACATAAGTCATTAAATTTACATCAATTAATAATAGTAATGTAAATTGTTTGCTACTTTAAATTTAAGTAGAATTAAAATTAGTTCTGATTTTTTTTAAATAAAATATGAAAATAACCGTGGTTTTTAAGCAGTAGTTTTAAAAAAAAATCTTACAACTTTTAAAAAAATGTACTCATAATTTGTTGGTTATATAAATACAATAAGTTATTGTACATAAATGTGGTTTTTCTCTCACACACAAACACATTTTCTTTTTTTTAGGTGTGTGAAAGGCATTTTAAAGATGATGAAGTGCTTCACAGAACTATTTTATACAATGAAATTACCGGAGAAACATTATCTGCTCCACTAAAAAAGCCGAGGCTAAAAGAAGATGCTATACCAAGTATTTTTCCAGATTGCACATCATCAAAATCCTCGATTAAAAAAAATTCTTCATCAAAATCCTCAATTAAAAAAAATTCTTCATCAAAATCCTCAATTAAAAAAAATCCTTCATCAAAATCCTCAATTAAAAAAAGTCCTTCCTCAAAATTCTCAATTAAAAAAAGTCCTTCAAGGGAAAAGCAACAATTAAAAAAAGCTCAAATTGAACTTGCTATTATTGAAAATCTAAATTCCAAACAGAATAATGATAGAAAGGCTATTTTTACCAATTTTGATGAATTAAAAAGTTGTGTTAAAAACCATAGCTTTTCTTCCTTTTGGACTATTATCGAAAAGAATGAAAATATGCTATTCATTGATCTGTCTGTTAATAATAGCATTCCTTCCATATTGCATGCCATAAGTGTTGACAATAATCTCTTTTTAAATGCATCATATATGGGACAAAGAATTTTGAAATGCAAGCAGTTCCCATTACCAATTAAAGTAAATAATATATATCAGGTATTGGATATTCTTGATTTTTTTGAAAAGGATTCCAGTGATGAATTTTCAACTGTGAATGTCATAAAGGAAAATTATTGAATATGCCATCAAACATTCAGAAGATGTATTGACTAGCAAAAGTAAGTTTTTTTTTTAATTTTATTAATTTATTTCTTGAATTTTTTCTGGAGCATTCCCTTGCTGAAGTGTAAACCTAAGCGCTACAGGTATTCATCAAATATTATCATATTTGTATCTTTATTATTTTACATTACTTTTCAAGCTTACAAATTTCTTGGAAACTCCCATTGTATGAGTCTTCCAGATTCACTGATACTAATTTCAATGAATTAGAAAAATTGATGCTAATTTCAAAAATTCTTCACAAACAGAATACAACAAATTCCTTGTTGATGCTAAATATGTCTATCCAAACTTAAAATATGATGATCTTGCTGCGATCCTAATAGTTGATGAAATATATATCAATCTATTTCTTGATTTTAAAGGGGGAAACATTGTAGGAACAACATTAAATTAGCAACTAGTAATCATAAATTTATGTGACAAAGTTTTCCCCCTTCGCTTTCTTTTTCTTATAATGAAACTTAAAATATTGTTGTGAATGGCACAGCTTATCCTAAATTGGACCTTCTGCCAGGAACCTCCACCATACCTGATACATTTGATTATATATATATATATATATAATATATATATATATATATATATGCAGCAATCAGCAATTTTACTAGTCCTCTTAACTGAATATTAAATGCCTCGCACAACCACCTAACAGATAATTCACACCTCCTTTTTTATATAATTAACTCTATACATATTCTTAAATGTATAAGAAATAATTAACCCAATCATGAAAATGGCTATTAATTGTATTAACAAGATTTTGATTCTTTGAAGAAATATATATGCTGTATCTGTCCCTACTGTTAAAAGGCTTTATAATTTGAAGAGTTGAAATGTATTAAAATTTGGTTATAGATTAACTTATAAAGTTCTAAGGCCGAC
>JAOUZG010022412.1:1394883-1412773 GCA_026289955.1 Argiope argentata
AGTAATGAACATTCATTAAAGAATCAAATTCAAAATAAATTTCTATTCAATTTGAGGCCCTCAGCTATGGGGGGGCCAGGGCAACTACACCGTATGTCCCTGCCTTAATCAGGACCTGATCTTCAAGTATGCTTCTTTTCCAGCAGATGCATTTTTAAAAGGTTGGCGTAGAACAATGGCATCATAACTTTTATCTCATCTCAAAATCGGTCGAGCACCAGAACTTTGTTTGCCAACTAGACAAATTGAAAATGAAAGTTTTAAAAAATTATCATTATATATACCTACATAGAGAGAGAGGTATAGAGACCAATACCCTAGTAGCACACAAATATTATACAATATTGATCAATGTTCGCAATATTGTATAATATTGTTTAATATCATATAATATCGCACAATATTGTACAATATTATGCTACAGGATGTGCTACCTGGGTAGAGAAGTCTCGTGATTGTTTCAAACCAGTTTTAACTAGTTTTAATGACTTAAATTAATTAAGAGATATAATGATATAAAATAATTATGTTCTGACATAATAACTTTAAATTTGTGATAGTATATTTCATTTTATTTTTTATCATTGATTATTTACTTATCTTTTTTTTTTTTGTATCGTAGTTGAGACGATCCTGACATTCACATCTCAATGCGCTTGTGTTTCTACGGGTGGTACAGCATTATGAGGAATTTGAGACTTATTCTAAGCTAATTTTACTTACTTACTCATACGTATACTTGCATTTAATTTTCTTTTTTTTTTTTTCGTGCTCACTTTTTTACTTCTTCATATATATAGTAAATATAAAGTATGGTAATCGACGGAAGGTTCGAACTGCAGATTTTGACGAAACTCCATGTTTTATTCCTGCATGAATTAGAAAAACACACTTTTAGGAAATGTCTGTTTGTGACAAAAATAAGTTAAAAACGCTTTGAGCTAGATGAATGAAATTTGGTCTGCAGATTTAAAGACAAATTTGAAGATTTCTGGTCAAAATTTTGTGCAAAATCTATTTAGAGGAAATTTGTTTGGCTTTACCAATATGAGTTAAGGCCCTATCACACGGCAAAATACCGTCTACACTTTCGTCGACAAACGACGACGAAAGTGACGTCACTTGAGGATTTTGCGGTCTGGTAAACCTAAAAACTTAGGTTTACGTTATGGTGTATTTATCGCTCTTTATTCGTTTCTCCTACTTAGTGAATATCTGCAGTTTTCTCATTTCATTATTCGTGGGATTCCGGACCATACGTTTCTTGAATTTCTTACAAGGGCAAAATGGATTTTACTGAGACTGCGTTTTTATGCATCATTCTTGGGGCAGTGCTGAAAGAAAAAGACAAATCAAAAAGAAAATTGAGGTTGCTTAGACGCAGACAGAAAGGCTGCTATGAAAATTTAATGAGAGAATTGGCTTTGGAGGTAAGTAAAAAATTAGCTTACACTTTTTGTATAAATTGTTTCAGAATTTTACGGAATGACACAGCTACAAAATGAATGATCTTCGCTTAGAAATAGCACTGTCCTTGCTTATTTGTGTAATATTTTAATTAATTAATTTGCATTACCTAAAATATTTATGCCATATTTGTCTATTGATTATTTACTTTTAAATAATTAATTATTAGTACATTATTTATCAATGAACAGAATTAATATAGTTTGAATATTCAAACCAATCACTTATTAGGAATGATGCTACATTTAATAAATCTGTGCATGGATAAGTAGTTCAATTTTAAAAATCAGAATCCTATTTTTCAATTTAGGATGCTGAAGGTTATAGAATATAGTTAAGGATGAATACAGCATCATTTAAGTATCTTCTGTGCTTGGAATCTCCATATATTTCTGGATACTAATATGAGAACTGCCATTAGTCCTGGTGAAAAACTAGCTGTGACTCTGAGATAACTTATATCTGGTGAGATTTTTTTTCACTTATAAACTAGACTATTAACATTATAAACACAAAAATATGTTAATATTCAAATAGCAAATATTTGAATTGTAGTATTTTTTATTTTGTTTTAATAATATAAATTAGCGGCATGATTTAATTTAATGAAATAATATAAATTATCGACATGCTTTTTATGTTCATTTACCTTTACAGGTGAAACACAAGGCTCCCTATCTTTCCAGTTTCGAATTCTCCAAAACACTAGATCAGGTAAGTGTAATCTTTTTGTATTTCCCTATATCATTTCTTAAAGCATAAAATAATGTATATTTCAAATTCTCTTTTGAGTTCTCTAAGGCATTATTAAATTGTGTATGCAATGCACTTGTACGAGCCTTAAGCAAAAATCATCTGCAGGTACCATCATCAAGGACTAAGCGGAAAGCTGTGAGTGCTGATTTTTCCGCTATGTGGAAATTTCCTCAGTGCATTGGTGCTCTGGATGGAAAACATATAAAAATTTCTCACCATCCATACTCTGGCCCACTGTACTACAATTCCCAAGTAGTACATACTGTTGCATAATACTCTACAATATTGTGTGATATTATATGATATGAAACAATATTCCACAATATTAAACGATATCGCAAATATTTATCATTTGCAGTTATATTATATTTATCGCAAATATTTATTTGTGTGCTACTAGGGTTATGAAGGGGATTTAAGTACTGTATTAATGGCTTTAGTTGATGCCAATTTAAAATTTCTTTTTGTAGATGTCGGGACAAACGGTAGATTTAGTGATAGGTGTGTGTGGGGAAAATGTAAATTAAAGCCAGCTTTGGATAAAAGGGCATTGAACATATCTGTGGCTAATACTTTGCCACCGACTAATACTAAAGTGCCCTATGTAATTGTTGCTGATGATGCTTTCCCTCTGCCATTCAATCTCATGAAACCTCATCCTAGCAGAGGCCTGAATGAAGGGGAAAGAATTTTCAATTATCGTTTGTCTCCAGCTCGGAGGGTTTCAGAAAATGCATTCGGAATTTTGGCTGCTGGATTCCAAATTTTCAAGCAGAGAACTCAAACAACTCCAATTAATGCTACAAAAAAGTATTGTCATGTTGTACTCTTCTTAATTTCCAGTAACTCTAATAATTATAAACCACCCTCTAGAATTGATTTTGAATTAATTGAGGATAAAGAAATTCAGAGGGGTGACTGGTGGAATTGTAGATCTGAAGCCTTTATTCCATTATTAAAAAGAAAAGGTAACCCTGGGCAAAATGGCTAAAGAGATACGCAAAAAGTTTTGTACATATTTTAATGGAGTTGTTGCTGTAAAATGGCAAAAAGATGTGTGTCTTTTACATTAATTTTTTTTATTATGTATACAGGATTTTTTTAATGTATATATTATATGATACTTATTTTCACGTTGTCAGTAACTACACTGAAGTGACAAAAGTCATGGGATAGCGATATGCAAATATACAGATGGCAGTAGTATCGCAGCGAAAAAGTATAAATGCGCTGTTCGTTTTCCAGAGCTTTCATTTGGCTTTCAGTGAATTCAACATTCCGAGATCTACAATATCAAGAATGTGCCGAGAGTATGAAATTTCAGGCATCCCATCCCATCATGGACAACGCAGTGGGCGACCACCTGCACTTAACGACCGCGACCGCCGACTTCTGTGTGGAATGGTCAATGTTAATAGACACACAACACTTCGTCAAATAACCGCAGCAATCAATGTGGGACGTACGAGGGATGTGTCCGATATGACTGTGCGGCGAAATTTGTCTTCCTTGGGCTATGACAGCAGAAGACCGACTCGAGTGCCTTTACTGACAGCACGACATCGACTGCAGCGATTCTCCTGGGCTCGTGAGCACATTGACTGGTCCCTAGACCAGTGGAAAACCGTGGCGTGGTCGGATGAGTCACGATTTCAGTTGTTACGAGCTGATGGTAGAGTTCGAGAGTGGCGCAGACCCCACGAAGCCATGGACCCAAACTGTCAGCAAGGCACTGTTCAAGCTGGTGGTGGCTGCATAATGGTGTGGGCTGTTTTTACATGGCATGGACTCGGTCCTCTGGGGCAACTTAACCGATCATTGACTGGAAATGGTTATGTTCAGTTGCTTGCAGATCACTTGCAGCCATTCATGGACTTCACGCTCCCATACAACGATGGGATTTTTATGGATGACAATGCGCCATGCCACCGTGGCAGAACTGTTCGCGATTGGTTTGAAGAACATTCCGGACAATCCCAGTGCATGATCTGGCCACCTAGATATGAATCCCAACGAGCATTTATGGGACATCATCGAAAGGTCCGTTCGTGCCCAAACTCCTGCACCATCGACACTTTCACAATTATGGGCGTCTATACAGACAGCATGGCTCAATATTCCTGCAGAGGACTTCCAACGACTTGCGGACTCCATGACACGTCGAGTTGTTGCATTTCGCCGGGCAAAAGAAGGACCGACACGATATTAACTGTCATCCCATGACTTTTGTCACTTCAGTGTATATTAAATGCATTTTTTTTCGAACATATTCATTGCTATTTGTCTTATTTAGAAGAAAATTTTCAAAATAATATTAATCAAGTTTTATAAGCTGTCATGCACAGACTTTCTGAATTAGTAGTACGAATATTCTTTAAAGTTTCTAAGTATTGCTTGTTAACAGCTCTTTAGAATACTCATGCTGGTTACATTCTCTCACATCTTCCATCTTCGTAGTTCCATTAAAAAAATGTTGGAAAACTGACAGTAAAGTTTATTTTTTTAAAATTCCTTAATAAACACAATTTGTGTACGCCTTCCGTCTTTCTGACTGAAATTTTAAAAACCAAAGATAAGAAAATTCGCATCGTTGCAAATTTTATCGTCATAACCAGTCAAATGGGAAGTGAAAAATTTTTTCTGTGACAAATGTATGCTTTAAATTTAATTTAAAGTATTGATTTAAATTCTTATCCGATGTTTTTAAGCAGTGCGATTTCTTCAAACTTCCCCATATATCAATGGTGATATTTTATTGTAATTCGAAGAATTTTCTTGATCTTTTGCCGACTAATTAAAAGGATTTTTAAAGTTGCAATCTTAACATTAAAAAAAAATTGCAACTCAACTTAACTTTAAAAGAAATAGTCACCTTGAAACATTTTCACATACATTTAATAATGATGTTATCACCCCTCCTTCCACTAAAAAAATGGACCGCATACACCACGAGTGTCCAAATTTTTATTTCCAGAACCTCGTAAATGAGAATATTCTGCTTCTTAATTTAGCTATGCAAACTGCGTATGTGTTTTAGGAAAGGTTTCTCCTACCGATTGGAACCCAAATCCCAGATATAACAAAAAAAAAAAAAAAAAAAAAAAAAAAACATAATTTCAATTTTAGCAACAAAATTACCTACCAAATTTCAGTCGTTCAAATTGTTGTAATTTAAGTTATCGCCTTTAGAATTATTTAAAGCATGTTGTGGATCTATATATATTTAGGTGATTGGAAAATTTTATCTAACATTTTACATTTTGTTCTTATCGTGTTCACCTAAATCTCAATTAGCCATACAGATCTCCTGAAAATGGTTTTCGTTCAAAATCTCATATAAATAAAATACACTGAAGTGACAAATGTCACGGGATAGCAATATGCAAATATACAGATGGCAGTAGTATCGCAGCGAAAAAGTATAAATGCGCTGTTCGTTTTCCAGAGCTTTCATTTGTGTTCAAGTTATTCATGTGAACAGGTTTTTCGTGATTTATGGCGGCACGACGAGAATTAACAGACTTTGAACGTGGAATGTTAGTTGGAGCTTGACGCATGGGTCATTGCATTGCGGATATCGTTAGTGAATTCACCACTCCGAGATCCACAGTATCAAGAGTGTGCCGAGAGTATGAAATTTCAGGCATCCCATCCGATCATGGACAGCGCAGTGGGCGACCACCAGCACTTAACGACCGAGACCGCCGACGTCTGTGTAGAATGGTCAATGTTAATAGACACGCAACACTTCGTCAAATAACTGCAGGAATCAATGTGGGACGTGTCCGATAGGACTGTGCGGCGAAATTTGTCTTCCTTGGGCTATGACAGCAGAAGACCGACTCGAGTGCTTTTACTGACTGGGCTCGTGAGCATATCGACTGGTCCCTAGACCAGTGGAAAATCGTGGCGTGGTCAGATGAGTCACGATTTCAGTTGCTACGAGCTGATGGTAGAGTTCGAGGATGGCGCAGACCCCACGAAGCCATGGACCCAAACTGTCAGCAAGGCACTGTTCAAGCTGGTGGTGGCTGCGTAATGGTGTGGGCTGTTTTTACTTGGCATGGACTCGGTCCTCTGGTGCAACTGAACCGATGGTTATGTTCAGCTGCTTGCAGATCACTTGCAGCCATTCATGGACTTCACGTACCCACACAACGATGGGATTTTTATGGATGACAATGCGGCCTGTCACCGGGCCAGAACTGTCCGCGATTGGTTTCAAGAACATTCCGGACAATTCCAGCGCATGATCTGGCCACCTAGATCGCCCGATATGAATCACATCGAGCATTTATGGGACATCATCGAAAGGTCCGTTCGTTCCCAAACTCCTGCACCATCCACACTTTCACAATTATGGACGTCTATACAAGCAGCATGGCTCAATATTCCTGAAGAGGACTTCCAACGACTTGTGGACTCCATGACACGTCGAGTTGTTGCACTTCGCCGGGCAAAAGGAGGACCGACACGATATTAACAGTCGTCCCATGACTTTTGTCACTTCAGTCTATAGTTCTTTGTACATTACAAACATTAATAAAATCCTACTCAATCAGGTTTGAAACACTAGCAATCAACAAATAGCGAATATTAAAAAAAAACAATAAATTTTTTATTTATTTAAAACTTTCCCACACACACGCGCACAAATAAACAAACAAAGTTTTAAAGTTTTTCTGTTTATTTGTCTGTCCTGTTATGCGATAACTCAAAAGCGCTTTGAACGAGGTCACGTTTGAACTCGACAAATGAAATGTGATTCATGGTATTTGGTCCAAATTTATTTTTTACTACATTTTTATCGAAATCCCTTCATCTGTCTGGCTGTGCAAATATAATTTGACATGATAAAAGGAAGACAGCTAGATTGATAAAATTTGGTACATAGATTTAAGATACAAAGAATCACATTCGGAACTAAATCAGGCAAGGGATTGATCGTCTGTTGTTAACTATGGTAGAACTAGAGTTTTCACGAACGTGTAAATTCTATTTGCTTTATGAATTTGTGACTACAATTGTAGTTTTATATCAAATTTGGTTTTCAATGGATTGGGGAGGGGGGGACTTCTAAAACACAAATTAGATTTTCGGTTTCTATCAATCACACACTAAGGAGAAATCCTTCTAAAAAATTGTCGAAAATTGCGTCAGAAATTCAGTAAAAGCACTAAATTTAAGCCAAAGCTTTATATTCCGTAACCTTTGTTTGATAATGTTATACTAAAGACACACGACTTTATCTGCAATTCTATGTGGAAATAGGGAAATGGATAACACCCTTATTAGAGCATAACGATGAAGTTTTGGAAAGACCACTCCAACTAGCTTTTTTTTAAAAAATTTCAAAATAAGATTTAATTTAAAAGAGTATTTTTTATTAGACAGGGCCCAGTATATACAGTTTACCAGTATTCTTAATGCTCAGATTATTTTGCAAATTTTTCAATATTTATTTTAATATACCTTTTTATCCGATTATCTGCAATAAATTATAACGTTTCCTTGGTGAATAAAAACAAATTATTTTTGATTTTCCTTCTCCATCATCAAAAAAGTCACTAATATAAACTGTCTGGTTTAGGGTAATTCCTAAATATATTTCGTATATTTCTGATGTAAAAATTTGGTTTTTAAAAGCTATAGGAAAATAGAATATCTTGAGGTATTTATTAATTTGGAGAGTTTTAAAATATGTTGTAGGATACACCTTTATATGTTTACCTTCATTTCCCACGCTATTTTAAACAAATATCGTGATTATTAAATACAAATGTTCGATGTTTCTTTTTAAAGAGTTAGTAACAAATCAAATATTGAAATAATACATATAATTATTAGTATAATAAAAAATATTAGTTTATTATCATCGAAAGATATTGCTCTAAATCTCTGGAGTTTGCCGAAATTTTTAGTTTTAAAAACTTTGTTTCTTGTCTATAAATAATTCAATAGATAAAGTTTTATCAAAGCAGATGTTAAAAATATTAAATTCAATTATTTTTTTAACAGTAGCACATTTTATTTATTAACTTTTTAAAGAAATTGTAATGTTTACCAAAGAAGGAATTTATTTTCATCAAAGATTTAAAATTAATTAGCTGTGAATTATTTTATTGTTTGAATTAATCATCTGATTATAAATAAAATTAGAATAAACAGAATACGAAAACTTTTATCTCGAAATATATCATCGATATTTTCTCCCCTGGGTGTAAAATTTCAATTTATTCTGACATTTCAATTATTCCTTCTTAAAAGAAAAAAAAGTCATAATTAAATTCTTAATAATATCAATTATCCGATTTAATATATCATAGCGCAAGTACTGTTATTTTCATTTAATTTTTCAAGATTTTTTTCCTAGTCTTTCTTTCTTTTTTTTTTTTTATTAAGTCTAATCTATTTAAGAAGTGACCTTTTTTTACGTTTTATCACTGAATACACTAACCCTTAATCCTTACGCATGCGCTGAAAAGAGGTCAACTATGCACTTTAACTTATTACACTAACCCTCGAGAATAGCCACGCCTCCTCTATGATAATTGACACGATTATTTTGTCACTGGTCTGGGAAGTTTTCTTACCGGGTGTCGGGTTCTATTTTGGCCATGTGCTATTGGATGATATTTTATTTCGTGAGGCATATTCCCATTCCCTACTCTATTTCACCCATGGTAGAAAATGGAACAATATCATTGGTTTATACAGCCGCAAACTCATCCAAGAATGTGTGATATCTTCATATGCGAACTTTTGAATGAGTAACTAAGTAAAACGAATAATTTTCAGCTCGTATTGTTAGATCTGATCGTACATCGAAGTGTCAAAGGGCAATTTTGTAATTGTGCTTTGTTGTCTGATTTCTATATATCTATATAAATGTCCTTTTTATATCCTTTATTTTTCGACTAAATGGATTTGACCGAGCATATTCGTATGGATATTACTGCCGAGAATTTGCCTTCGAATTTCGAAAATGAAATAGTCAAAAACAATGAAATAGTTACCATTAGGTGCAACTTAAAATCTATGGATGATATCAACGAATGGGTGAAAGAATTTGGGAATTTAACAGATACCAAGTGGAACAGTAGAAAATCATGTCCTTCCGGACTAAGATTTGTTTGCTGGTAAGTTTTGTTTTGAAATTAATTTTAACTTCCGCAGTGTAATTAAGGGAAAATTTAACTTTAAAATTTAACAAAAAATTTAGTTTGCACCTTATGGTGGACTGAAATAAAGGGCTTTTTATTGGCTTTATTGCAGGAAAAAATTTGTATGTCAACATAGCGCATTCAATAAGGTGCCATCTACCAAAAATAAGAAAGGAAATTCAAAAAATGCTGAATGTCTTGCCTCTCTTAGGGTAAAAATAAAACTAAATACTACACGAATGAGAAGGGAAGATGATTTTCTAAAAGTAAGTTCATTTTAATTTATTGTTAAAACATTTACAAATTTTAGAAATTATTTTTTAAAACTCATATTTGCTATTAATTTAGTTAAGTTATTTATAATTAGTTATTTTATTTGCATTATAATAGTTATTGAAGGTACTATGTCTATTATGTTTTCAATTGCATTTGTTTTATTATAAAATACTTACCTCCAGAATTTGACAGAGTAATCAAATTATCTCCTATGGTGTGCAAAATATTTTTCTAATATTTATCCAAAAAATTAATGTGTTTAAAAATGTCTCATTCAAGGAAATGCATAAGATTCAGTATTTAGCTAAAAATTAACTATTTAAGATAGACTTGCATAATGAAAATAATCTAGTTTATTAATCTTATATTAAATAAATGCTTTATTTGAACAATTGTATTTTTTAATAAATATGTAACTTTAGGTATTTGGTCTTTTTATTCACTACCTGCATCAAATTATCTTTATTTGATGAAAGTGTATTGGTTTCAAACTTCAACTTTGAATCTTTTCAGAAAGGATTAACTGGAATAGTTACTATTTTTCCATTTCATACACACAGTCTTGGGACTGCTGAGTCTTTAAGATTTCTTCCTTCTGCTGACTGCAAAGAACAGTTCGAAGATTATTTTAATCATGGTATGAGACCTACAGAAGCAGCCAAACACCACAAAGAAATTTTGGAAATGAAGTCAGATTTCAAGCCAAGTGATCTGGTAAATAGTAGGATTAATCCCCTTAAAAGAACAATTGAATATTGGTATGAACATTGGAGATATCTTCGTATGGAATTTTGAAATGGACCTGGCCTGACCAAAGTAAGTTGAAAATTCTAAACTTTAGATCCAAGTCAGCCATTAGTTTGATTAACTGTATTTATTTCATTAGATAGTTGTATTTAATTTTTATATTTGTGTAAAATCTTGAATTAAGACATTTGTGAATTACACATATCTATTAACACTTATGTTACAATTTAAAATGTGAGGATAAACGAGACCAATACCAATAAAGACCATAGTGCTTTTAGTGATTAATTTAAAAGTTAGGATAGGATAAATATAAGGCTTATGAATAATTATTTTAGGATCTATACTGATTAATTTTATTTATTTTCCATGAAAAAATATAGATTTGACAGTTTTAGATAAGTCATGCATGCATCGACTTACTGAATGTCGTTGATAGCCCTTTATATTGGACAAATGTTATTGTTAGTTAATATAATGTTATTATAATATATTCTCTAACTTGTAGGTTACATATATCTTTGGAAGATCATGAACACTTTTTTTAATTTCTTATTATTAACTCATTCCCTTCTGAGGTGGGCACATCAAAATGAGGATGAGCAGCTTCTGGCATGATGGTTAGTTCTCGCAACCCTGGAGGGTACAGGGAAAGATGGGGTCTAGTTTTTCCTGTTGATGACAGGACATTCTTCCTGTGGGAAAGGTTGTAATGTGACCTTTGATAGCCCTTAGGACTCAATTCCCACTAGTGTTGCTGTTGCTGCTGTCCGGTAATTCAGTTTTATTTATCCATGTGCCTATGGGCAAATCATTGATAGGACTTAAGGATAGGTTGTAGTTACTTCCTGAATTGTTTATGAGATTTTACCTTTTATGGGAGCTTCTGTAAATACATTAGATATTTTCTGATTGCATCTATTTATATGTTATGAAGGAAAATTTCATATTTCTAAACTATTGTAACAAGCATGCTTTTTATTTCAGGAATTGGAAGAAAAAATAACAGCTTATGAAAATAGCAATATAGAATTTGCCTGTGAAGATAATCCTTTTTGCTGTTGCAATTGTGATCCCTACTGAGGAAATATCTTAAAGCTTATCAACATCTCAAGTAATCATTTTTGTTGATTTCACAAGTTCTTGTGATTCGAAAGTCATTCTATGATATTCAAGTTTGCACCCTGTGCTGTAGGAACAGTATTTGTGGGAAAATTCATTATAAAAGATCAGACAGAAAATTCATATCAACAATACTTTCCTATAGTTTCGATTTTTAAGGAATCAGCTTATTATAAAGGGAATCTACAACTTTCATTACGGATGATTTGAATGAAGTTTCTGCTTTATAGAAAATTTGACCAGAAAGTCAGCATTACTTTTGCATTTTTGGGAAGTTTTTTGCACTGGGAAGATTCTTTCAACAGAAGAATTGCAGGAATTTGTTGATTCACAAAATGTAGCATCAAAGCTTTACACACACACGCACATACATAAAGAAGAAAATGGCATTAGATTTAACCATTCGAATCAAACCAGAGCATATTAAAAAAGTGGAATATAGTGAATGTCCATTGTATGCTCTATGTGATAATAAAGATATTTTAAATGCTCTGTTATTAGTCTTGGTTAGGAAAGTTTGCTTTTTATTATTATCACTATGTTTGTGGTAAAAACTTTTCTCTAGTTAAAGCAAAAGAAAAGTATCAAATAGCTTCTTTAGCACTTGAAGAAGAAGCTCCATTAATTGATTTTTATAAACCGTTTTGACTAGATGCATGTGAAATTCCAATGATATTAATAAGAATAGTGAATCTCTTAAAAGAATTCAACCTTCCACTTTTCAGTCTCATAAAGTTATATTTTAAGCTATACTTTATATTATAGCATTTATTTATACAGTGAAAAAATTTAACTGGAGGAAAGATTTCATGAAAAATCAATGATATTATTTAGAAATGCTTTGGAAAAATTTGATACTTTTCAATCAGGTTAGAAACTTTTATTGCATGTTTTATTTCTAAACTTTTATTTGTTAAACAACAATAACTTTTAGAGTTTGAAAGTTTTCCTGAAACATAAGTTGTTAACAAATTAGTAGAATATTAAATTTTGTACTTTCCATGTACAAGATAATGCTATTGACCAACTTGAGAATCTTTTCAAATGCAATAAAAAAATAAATACAACATATAAAAGGTAAAAACTTTTCAATTTTTATAGAAGCTTGTTATTCCAGATAAAGGAATTTCTATTTTTAGGTGTTAATAATTTGATATATTTTTCAAAACAAAAGTTGTCTGTTAAAGTGTTTCAAAAGTTAAAATTGTGGTGTTAGAATAAGTAACATTAATACCATATAGATGCTCTGACGTTATAATAACTGTTTTCTACAATTTTTTTTCTTTAACAGTTTGGAAATGGCTGTAAGGTGACTAGAAACAATAACATCTGGAGGACAGTGGGAAACAATGTTGGCCACTCTTGGTAGTAATGCTTGTAAAAAAAGAAGAGCTAGAGTATCTGTAAGAATGCAACCTACATTCATTACCCTTTAGAGTTGTTAAAGTTAAAGATGCTGTAAAAAACAAGTATTTGGTCATCCATCTACAGGGCCTCAGGTTCCTAAGAAAAGAAAACATAATCTTACAGATAATATTAAATCAAACTATGCTAACAACCTAATGCTAAAAAACAAACAAACAATAGAAGCTTTTCTTGAAAAATACTTTGAACCCTATTTTCATATGTATATTGTGCAGTTTAAAAAGTTTAAATTTATCTCTCTATTTATTTGTATATATCTTCTACTTGGAGTAAAATTGCTTACAAGAAAAATGTTTTTGTATATAAGTAACACTTAGCCATGAAAAAATTGTATATTCATTAGCATATTCATATAAAATGTATATTCATTTAGTATATGCATATAAAATATATACTCATTTAGTAATTCATATAAAATGTATATTCATTTAGTATCTAGTTGCTGGAAGTATTTCTCAAATTTGTCAGCAAAATAATTAATGCCAGAATAGAAATATAAAGCTTTTCAATCCCTTGATAAACTTAATGTTGTACATAGTATGTTTGAAAGATACTTCTTGCCAGTCATTATGAAATTGTATGTCTTCATAGAAATTTTTAAAAATATGATAACATTGTTTATATCAGGGATGCACAACCTTTTCAGGATGAGGGGCCAAAATATGAAAAAGGATCATGTCAAGGGCCAAAGTACCACATAAATGTTATAAACATGAAAATACTGTGTTTTTATGGCAATATGCATGAATTACAATTATTACTTTATTTTACTCATGCATACATTATGCAATAAATAAATGAAGAAAACACAAACATTATAGATATGTTTAAATTACTTTATCTCAAAAAAAAAAAGATTCCTGCTAAAAAGGTGGCAAATTTGACACAAAGGAAAAATTTTTGGTAATTATACAGAGAACAATTTTGAAAAAAAAATTAATTATTTAATTAAGAAAAATTAAATTATTTACATGAATCTTGCTTTCTTAAAAAAATTAAGTGTTTTTGCTTCTCAAAAAGATATAAAATTTGACTGTAGAAATATGTAATAATTTTTTATTCTTTACCAGCGATTATCGTTTGCAAATAAAGGAAATAAAATTCTCATGGGATTCACTTTACTTCATGTCATTTAATTAGTTAATTAATCCAGAAATAAATAAATTTATTCATTCCTATTATTTATATTCAAAAATTAATAATTAAATTTATGCAATCATTTAAATGTCTCTGTTTAGGTAGAAAAGATCTCCATTATAGTATTGCAATTGTCTAAATATTAAGAGCTACTTTAATTTTACATAAATTTTGCTTACTTCGCAAAATAATAATAATAATAATAATAAACGTTTTTTCCTCACAAACTGTATAAAATTTGACTGTAGAAATAAATGATTTTTTAAATCTTTACCAGCGATTATCGTTTGCAAATAAATGAGAAAAAAAATCTAACGAAATTCACATCATTTCTTATTATTTAATTAAATAACTCTAAAATAAATGAGCTCCAATAATTTATTATATATATTGAAAGTATTAAATTTAAGCAACCCTATTTAAATTTCTTTGATTAGATGGAAAATATTTCCATTATAATATTGGAGTTGATTAAATATTGGTGACGATTTTAATTTTGCATACATTTTGCTTACTTTGCAAAATAATAATAACGTTTTTTTCTCTTATATGGTGTAAAATGTGACTGCAGGACGATAACTGTAGAAATATATAATAATTATTAATTCTTTACCTGCAATTGTCGTTTGCAAATGAATGAAGTAAAATTCTCATGGAAATCTTCCCATCGCTTATTTAGTCAGTTAATTAACGCTAAAATAAAGAAATAAAATAAAATTAATTTTTATATATTGAACGGAGTAAATTTCAGTAATCATTTTCAGATTTCCTTTGATTAGGGAGAAAATATTTTCAAAGTACAATTTAAAGGATTTCCTCAGAGTTATAAAGTATTTTGCCCTTCGCAGTTTCATTTTTGTAAAAATACAACTTTGAGCCTCTAATTTAAAAAGGGGCCGTATGATAATGTGCCATGCGTGATTAGTTTATTTGTTTCTCATGATTGCATCAACCGCTATGTAACAGAAGAAATGTTCTTATGGCAGCTCTTTATAGTACTATTTCCCCCTTTTGTTTGAATGAGTGGTTTTTACATTCCTCATTATACAATTTATAGATAACATACTAACCAATTAATATCAAAATATTAAAAAAAATTGATAGTATTATTTACTTCTATTGAAAAGTTTTAGCAAACTATTCTAAGCGGTACAATTTTTTTCGTATGCTACCAAAATTTGCTACTGTTAAGCTTCTTTTCAAAACAAATAATCCAAAATACCTTTTAAATCTATGTCTTCAATTAATTGAATCGAAAATTCAGTAAGCATGTTTTTACAGATTTCGCTTGTGAATAATCATGTTTTAATACCTAGGAACAGGCATATTTAAAAACACTACCATCATAGAAATGGAATTTCAAAATGTGGTGAAAACATGCAAGTCTAATAACAAAACCTGCGTGAAATTCCAACCATCTAGCATTTTAGGTACATTCCTTATGGGAAGACCTTCGATTGTAAAAGTTCTCATGACACGACTTTAGGAAAATTTCTGCAGGTCTTCACCGATCAAGTGTGAGACAGATGTGCTCACTCACTAAATAGTGTCAATTGCGCTCAAACTTTAAAAAGATTGCCACATTATAAACTTTATATTAATACTAGCGGGGTTGCCCGTGGCATAGCATCCAAGAAGAAAGATTAGCTTTAAACTTAAGTCTAGCCTCCACCCGACGTGACATGGGCATGTTACGCAGCATCAAACAAAACATAAAAATATATTTAAAAATTATCAAAAATTAACTATCGAACAATATTTTTATGGCACACAATCAAAAAAATATTTAGACTGTTAAAAAGGTACATATGTCCTTAGACAAAACACAGGGGATCATTTCGCTCGTCAGGAGATTCATTCTGTCTCCGCAATTCAGTTGCAGTGCGATTTAAAGAAAGACGGTTATTTCGCTCATCAAAAACCGCTTCCCTAAGTGTGGACATTATTTTTCTGATATTCGCTAACGAAACGTATCCTTTTTCTTCATTTTCCCTCTCGCTCAACAATACCACAGCTCTTGCGATTTGCACATGCGCAGTTTCAGTTTTCCGCGCATGCTCTGATAAGTTAAAATCGCAATTATGAAACTTCCCTTTCCATTTTGTTATGACTTTAGTATTAAAACCTTTCCCAATAAATGCCCAACAAAACGGTACAAATATCTCGAATATCCGTTTACTATTTATTGAGTTTTGTTGTTCCAAGATACAGACGCTTTCAGGAGACTTCATTTTATACTATACAGCGTGTCCCAAAAGGTTGTTTACAAATTTAACATGCTGGTCTGTCATATCATGATGAACAGGATTTGCATAGGAACTTGTGTCCGAAAATTCAAACTGAGAACGCTAGAGGGCGATAAGTGCAGGTTTCAATGAAGAGAAAAAAAATTATATCGACAGCGGTGTTAATATGATTTTTATTACAAAACATCCTAACATCACAACAAATGTTCAAAATTCTTTCCATTTGCCACAATGCACGTTTCACAACGTCGGCGCATGGATTCACGCACCCGTTCAAATTGGCCAGGAGTGTCACGGACACGTGCTGCCGCTTCCGCGATCCTGGGGATAAGATCCATTTCCTATGTTACGGGTGTTTCGTACAACATGGACTTCATGTGTACCCCACAGGTAGAAATCCAGGGGAGTTAGGTCGGGGGATTGAGGCGGCCGTTGTACTTGTCCGCCTCCACCGATCCAGCGATTAGGTTAAGTCCTATTGAGCTATTCTCGAACAGCGTAGCTAAAGTAGCCCAGCAACTTATGCTGAAACCAGATGTTTCCGCGTGTAGCAGCTGGAACGTCACCCTTCAGATCGTCCATTTCCATCAGCGGCGTCATATGCGTAATTCATGTCAGTCATTTCTGCGTTACTTAACTCATTCATCCTTCTCCTTCAACGTCCAAGCCTGAATGATTATTTTCCCCACTCTAAATAAAACTAAGAACTGAAAGCAGAATAGTCCGACATTAAAGTTTTGTATTCAATACAGAAATTGAAACATTATAATTTTTTTTTATAATTTATAAGATCTCAAGGAATTATTCAGCCAAAATTTCACAGGTTAATTGAAAACTTCAGTTTTTAATTTTTATTTCAGATGTATATAAATGCTCTCAATAATAAAATTGTTTTAAGTTTATAAATATTTATAAAAAATTATGGTTTGAATTCCTTTGGTCTTATAGATTCATATTTGTAAAATATTCTTAATATTTCGACTTCTAAATAAATAAATAAGCATTTCTATCTTCTTCAAATCTGGCTGATTTATTCAGTTCTGAATATTGCAAATTTAGAACAATCATCATTATCATAATCTAGACCAATGATTCTAGAGTAATTCTGATTGGCTTAATTGATATCTTGATAACGTGAACTTTAAAATCGCCAGTTTTTATCGAATAATTATATTGAAATTTTCATAGATCGATCAGCTTTGATGATTGATTTAGTTTATTGGAGTACCACATTTTTTATTTTAAGGATTTATTGTCTCAAGAATATTTTATTAAACATGATTCCCAGAGCAGATTTATATGTCAAAATAAAGTCGTAATTCATCAGCATTTCCCTCCCCCCTCAATATACTAATTATATATTTCACTTAGACCATTTGTTAAGAGATGCATGTATCTTCCAAAAAATTAAGAAATTATATTTTGGGTTCCATTGACAGAAAAAGCATTGTAGATGGTAAGCCATATTTGCCTTAAATAAAATTGTTTAATTGAATTAGCAATATATGTATAGTAAAATATCATAGAAAACGTTTCCATGCATTTATTTTC
>JAOUZG010022412.1:1442773-1455582 GCA_026289955.1 Argiope argentata
TAAAACTATTATTATAAAATATCTATATGTAAATAGACTATATTTATCAGGGTATTTAGATGACATTAAACGATATAAAAGTCCCTATTGAATATGCATGTAAAATAAAACAACACAAGGAGATATATTTTTTTTAAATTTCATATTAAAATTATAAAAAATTTGATGTCTATCATCAAATGTATATTATTAAGGTTATTAGATTGATATAGTTATTTATAGATTGTTATATATAGTTAGTTATTATAGATTGATATAGTCAGGGTGAAGTCACTGAAGTCATGAAATCACTGACCAAGCAGCAACTTGTGGTGATTGCTAAACATATAAGCCAGATAACATCCCTCGGACCGAAGTGCACTTTTGACACAACGGATATGTTACTCGGCTACTAACAATAAGATAGGAAGTTCGGGCCTAGCGCATCCGCTATAATCACCTATGTAATGGTAACCCAGCGGCCGACCTTGGATAAACGCAACCTTCGCACGCAGCTTCATTCAACTGTCGTGGCACCCTCTATTGGAGACTCAAACCTTTAGACGCGCATTAAATACGACAAGTTGTTAACATCACCACCAACACTTCACATAAGTATCGTTCGCCAACCTCACTGGGGAGATACTCTGTGGTGATTGCTTTACATAGAAGCCAGATAACATCCCTCGGCAAACTTTTGGCAAACGGATATGTTACTCGGTTACTAATCATAAGATTGGATGTTCGGGTCTAGCGCATCCGCTATAATCACCTATAAACTTCTCACTTGCAAACATTATCTATGAATTGCCGCAACCACCGTGATATGTGGTTTTGAATGATTTCAACGATTCTATAATTCTATCAAGGATTTGAATCGCGCCTCTCTTTGAAAAGTATTGATCACTGGTATTTGTGACTTTTCGATATTGTTCGCATAATAAGCGTTGGTAAAATATTTGTCATCCTTAATTAGAAGCGAATATACGGTTCTTTAGTAAGATTTTTCAAAACATTTGTCTGCTTAATGCGAAATTACAGCATGTCTGTTCTGATTATATATTTTCCTTGTAATCTTTCAGTCATTTTTCTGTTATAATAAGCTATATAACTTTTTTCTTTTATTAGTAGTTTTTATAGTGCGTGTTAGAGTTAACTTTTCTCTGTTCTTTATGCAGAATGGGCGACTATATAATACTTGTAAGGCTTTATTTTTCTTCGTACTTAAGTTTTTCAATTAAAAAAAATCAATTAATGATTCTATTTTTGTGCCATTTGCTTGCTATTATTATTTTCATTTATAAGAGACAAAAAGAGATTACTTTTATTTCAAGAGAAAGGTGTGGGATCGCTCTTAAAAAAATTCTTAGAGGAAATTAATTAAATTAGTTTTTTTATAGATTATTCATGTTTAAAATTTCTGTAATTCTTTTTATTTATGTGGATGTTTATCGGGGCTCCTAAAAGTATAAACTAAAATTAGAAAAACATATGGCAACTGTTGCAAACTCAAATATTATTCACTGTCACTTGTGACTTGAAAGCAGGTTTGGTAAAAATTTTTTATTGCGCTGCAGCTTAGTCCTTCATACTCCCGAAATTTTCACAGTAATTCTCCGATTTTATCTTTTTTAACTAATATGTATTAAAATTTTGTATAGATACTAATTTTAAAGATACAAAGAAAACCTGTGTAAGTTACGAGGATTAATTTCTTTTGTCAAAATTTTGGGAAGTTTATTTTGTCTGACTGTGATTCGTAATTAGATATTCCTTTTGTGTTCAAGATAAATTATCTTGTTGTTAAATTAATTATCAAGTTCGACTTAAATTATTTTAATGTAGCTAAAAAGAATTTCTTGTATGTCTTATTTATTTCGAATCCTATAATGTGCCATGTTTCATTATATGGGATTGGATTAATTATCTAAAGAATTTAGTTCCTATATTAATTCTTTGAGCTAATGTGGATGTCTTTATTTTTTAATATTGAAAATATTTAATATGAATGAAGAGAGGCTTTAATTTTAATATATGCGATTCTATTTAAAATTTAGATAAAATATTTTCGTCCTTGACTTTAAAAAGTAAAGTTAAAGCTAAGAAATTGTAGATTTCTATGTGTATAAATTTCATCACCTTCTAAATTTGTTATTTATGAAATCCCAGAAAAATGTGAAACAATTTCTATTTCATAATGAATTTATAGTAGAATTTTTGACATTCCATTTTAAATACAACCATTACATTGTTGAGTTACTATTAATTGCATGCGTGCATGTACTGACGACGAATCAATAATTAAAAAGTATTTTATCAATTTTAGGGTACTTCTATTTACAGGAAATGCCTATTTTGTATTCTGTTGTTGCTCATGGGAGCACTGTGTTAGCTAAATATGCAAGATGTGCTGGTAATTTTTCTGAAGTTACCGAACAAATATTAGCTAAAATATCACCGGAGCAGCCCAAACTCACTTACTCACATGGAAGGTATTTTTCTTTTTATCATTTATAATGCATTTATATTTCATTTTATTCTTTACATTTAAAAAGTTTAAATTAGAACTTGGTGGTATCTAGGATTTTTTGCAATCCCTTTTTAATTGTTAGCTATTTTTGCACTTCTTTATTGTAACAGCCCTCTTGGGCTTACTTGATTTTCTTATGATTAGATTTACAGCTTTGATTTTGCTGAGCTTACTTATACAGTAAACGTTTTACAAATTTTTCACCATTGTCATAGTGAATATCCGTGTTTGGTTGCAGTTGAGTCTCTATTTTTATTGTAATAAGAGAGCTATAAGATTCTGTTTTTAGAAAATTAATTTTCTAAATTTTTTTTTCCTGTTATGGGTACTATTGACCTTTGTCTCTCTCAAAGCTAATTATTTATATAGCAGTCTAAAATTTTGCTTTTTAGAATAAAATAATTTAATTGTAAATCAAATTTCAAAATTTATTTAGGAGTTTATAATGAAGATGGAGCTCTATTCTTAATGCATAAAATTTTGAAAATGGATTAAAAATGAATTAATTATTTAAAAGTGATTAAAATATTTTTTATTTGATGGAAAATAAGTAAATTTTTACTTGATTTCTCCATTTTAAAAGAAATCTATGTATGAAGTCTAGTATTTTTATTTCAACAAAATAACAATTGTTAGTGAAACATTTTAAAAATGAAAACAGTGCTATAAAATTATTTCAGATAAATAGCTATATTAAGCTTAATTGGATTGGTAATATTGTCTAAAATAATATTTATAGGTGTCTCTAAAAACTTTTTTTGATATTTTCAGATTTTTATAAACTTAGTTATTATGACTATTCAGATTAGAAAGGAAGTAGTATTCTTAATTTCTATGATTTTAAATTTTCGTTTCGTATTGTAAACTTCAACAAATTATTAAGGAGTTTTTATATTTGAATTCTTTTTATCAAGATTTATTAAAGAAAGTCAAAAGTCTTTATGATCTATTTGATCTGATAAACTATGTAATCACGAATTTATAATAGGAAGTATTAGAATTCTGACATATTAGTAATACCATTTATGATTTGGTACTTTTCCTGTTAGCTGGGTGCAAGTGAAAAATTGCCAAAGAAATTTTGCAAATTCTACATTATTTGGCAATATAATATTATAACTTGCATCTCATTCAATTTTATTTTTACAGCTTCTATTTGCGCTTTTATTCATACAAGATATTTATTGTGTGGCACTAGTGATAGTGCCATAATAGACCATTGTAGTATGTAGTGTGGAAGATACATTCTGTCATTATATAAACTGAATTTAATTTCATTCTAATTAATGTGAAAATAATTTTTACTAAAATCGTATGTTAATAAAACAAATTTTGTTTTAAATTTATAATTAGTGTGAACTATGTGCTGGTATAAATATACCTCTGGAATTATGTAAGTTGTTTCTTGTATAATTAAAAAAAAATGTGTTTTGTTTCGTATTACCATTCCATTTGCTGCTTTTGCTCGTTGCTTATATAATATTTAAATTATGTTGTTTACTATTGTTGCACAAAAAGTTATTGACATCAAAATAAATAAAATGAAAATAAAAACATTTTAACATACATAACTATCTTTAGACTTTTCTGATTTTTGTTTTTTATCATAAGCTGTTCCTTCCACACACTCACAAACACACTCACACTATAAAGGAAGATTTGATCTATTAAACTAAAAAATATTCTTTTTATTTAAATAAACATAAGACATTACTATAAAAAGGATTCTAACACAAATTATACACTGTATAATTGTAATTTTTGTGTGGTTGAAACAGCTAAGATAGATTTTGTGAACAGAGTTATAAAGATTAGATTTATTTGATTTTTAAAATTTTCTAGTAGTTTTAAAATTTTGTATAATCAGAATACTTTGTTTTGACTCAATTAGTAAAAAGGAATTTACAGTAAACTAGCTTTGCATATATAATATTTTATTTTCTAGAGGCTTGATATATTATCCATAAGTTAAAATGAAAACTAAAAGTTCATATATTAGCTTATTAAGATGATATAAATTTCTGACTTGAGAATATTAGCAATATAGCACTTATCATTTCAAGACAGCAATTATATAATTAAAAAATTAAAATTTTTCAAAATCTCATTTTTTTTCTATCTAGGAGCAGATGTATATTAGAAATAATAATACTTTTCATTATAATTCTTTTAAGCCATTTAAAATTCTAAATTTCTTTATAATATTTTAATCTTTATTAAAAAAAATCTTGTGAAGCATGTATTGTAAACATAAGCTTCCCCCATTATAAAGCTTTTTTTTTAATTTATAGATGGTTTGATGAAAATTTTTATAAAGATTTAAATAAATTTTTAATTTTACTGATAATTTTAGTCTGTTGATGGTGCACATTTAAAAACCTTGTAAATATTATATAAAATAACATCTTCAAATACTTTTGTAGCTACTTGTTCCATTATATCTTGGAAGATGACATTATCTACCTCTGCATAACAGATGATGTAAGTATAACTTGATATTCACTTGTATTATATCTGCTGTTTATTTTATTATGCTAATTTGTGGTTATATTTTTTAACAAATCTGTATATGTTTGAGTTTTTAAAAATTTAAAATATCTTTTTTGACTGTATAATTGTTATGTAAATATAATAAACTTAAATAGGCTAAAATTATAATTTAAAATTTTATTGCATCTGCCACTATTGTGATTTGAATTTTGTTTTATGTATGAAAATTTAGTGAATCTATTATCTAACTAAAAAATAAATCTCGCTTCATTAAAAAAATTTATTGAGGATTTTTAGACAAATTTAGCATTGTCCTGATTAATACATCATTTAATTTCATTGCCTTTACTTAAAATTCTTCAACTTATTGTCAATTTTTAGATATGGAAATCTTCTGTACATTTACTTAATGATTCTTAAGATTATAGTAATATACATTTTATTTGTATTCAATTCTATTATATATTTATAGGAAATATATTCTAAATTACTCTTGCACATTCTATAATTTTTGCATCTTATTTTTGTAAATTTTACAATCTCATTTTTATGTTACCTGCATTATATTCGTTTGATTAAGGCTTATATAAGTATTTTATTCTGATACCTAGCAGTCAGCCTTGAAGTTACATAAAAGTTACAATAACTGCTGCCAGCTCTCAACAATAAGGTTTTAATTTTTAATAGCTGCAAAGCAGTTTTGAGAAAATCTTCTACTTAGTTCATATAATCTTTTAACCTATGTTTAGTGGAGTTGAGTGTGACAATCAGTTTTTTTAGAGGAAATTAATTTTTTGTATAGTTGTTGCTAGTTATCTTGAAGATAAAAAGTTTGAGTCGCTTGTATTTCATTAAAGCTATGAAAATATTAACTATTGGCTGAAAGAAATTCTATGAATATTGACTAGAAATGACAACTTTATTGTAGTGAGCTGAATTGGATATTTGAAGAAGTGCCTTTTTTTTACTTTTTGTGCCTATGATTAGTTGCTGCAGCCATTACTCCTTTTATGATCTTTTGTTCTATATGCATATAAGAAAAAAAGTCAAATACTTGTAACATTTTTCATACAGTTTACATCCTTATATTCAACCTCATTAAATTGTTCATAATCTCAACTTTAATTTTATTTGTTTCACTATTCAAAACATTTGACAAATTTGAGTAAAATTTGAAAAAATTGTTGTCCAAAAATGGCATTTATGTCCCTTAACACTTTTTACTTTTTATCATGGTATAATAATTTTTATGCAATTATACATTCTAACATTGTGGTTGAAAACACAATAATTCAACCTTCATTTTGTCCCTTTTATGTGATTAGTAGGTATAGATTTTTAAAAATAACATTACAGTCAATCTTTTTAGCTACTAAGAAACTTGTGCCAAATTTTGTTTCATTCTATCTAGGGGTGTGGAAATATAATGTTCAGACAAATAAAGAAATGGTCATCCAATCCTGTATATATAATGCTAGTTCAATATTGTGAACTACTTTTTATGAGAAATTTACTTTATAATTTTAGTATGTTGAGTCAATTTATATAAACAATTTTATTTTTCATGTATTTTTTAAATTTATGAATTATTTGAGAAATTTCAAAATAAGTTAATCATTCAAAAAATTAGAGGATTTTATAATATATGTTTTCTTTCTTGTTCAATTTGTTAAAATAACTAGACATTCTTATGAGCTGCTGATTTGCTGGGAATATTGGATGAATTAAATTCTAGTTAAATTTTTTATGCTTTGTAAATGATTATAACCTGTTTATAATCCTTAACCTGTTAATTACATTAAAGTAGTGTTATTTTAATATTCCTGTAATTGCTGTTTTAACAAGTACTTAATCCACCTTAATATCATAGGATTATTAAATAGGTAATTACTGTTTGGTCCACTTATCTCCTAACTTTCTAAGTATTGTAATTTCTCCATAATTCCTTATGTAAACTCTTAAATACCTAAACATAATTATTCTATGCTTTTCAGCAATTGTCAAAAAAAAAAAAAAAAAAACCTGAAATATTTCAAGAAATAATGAAAACAGTTTGGATAAGGAAATTGTTTTTAAAAATAATGAAAATGGTTGTTTGTCAGTTCAACTTTAAAATCTAGTTTTAAAAATATGGAAATTCTAGAAGAACTTACATTAATAAATTTATACCATTAAGAAATAATTTTTTACATTTTTAAGTGTTTTAGAAATTAATTTTGCTTTATATCATTTTGGAAGTTATAATATAAAAAATCCATCAAAATTTTAATTTACATGCACACGCACACACAAAATGATCTGAGATGTACATTCCACCATCCAAAATATATCTGGGCCAAATTTGGTGCTTTACAATAAACTAACATAGACGTACTGATTCCTTTTTATTATTAGTATATATATATATATAAATAATGAAAAACACATTTAAATAATAATTTGAATAAATAGCAGGGTCGTGGCCGAAATCATGGAGAATGCATGTTGAATTATTAGTTCTTTTTATTCCATCATGGGAGCAGGCATTATTTACAAGCGAAGGCGACGTGCACAACACATAACGACACAACACGGAATTCATGAAAGCTAAGTGTACAAAAAAGGGACGGGAAATCATTATCCCTGGTCTTAAATACTAAGACTTTGATAGGGATAAATATTTTTATAGAGCTTATAAACTTGGATTTCAGTGGGGATTTCCATGTTTCACACGGAATCCTTTTAAAAGTATTTTCTTTAGGTCAGCAATTTTCATCTATACCACAGAGTGTGAGAAAGTAACAGGCGTTTAGCTGTTTCAACAATTTTACACAGCTTCTCTTGAATTAATTAACTAGAGCGAGTGAAATGGATCATTAGATAAGAGAATATTTTAGAATGATATTACTATGGGCCGAATTAAGATAGGGCTTTGGAAATTAATTTGGATTCAAATTAGGAGTTTAAAAATATCATTACATATATATGTGTGTGTGTTTGGGATCCTACTGATCCTGAATTTGATTTGAAATGAACTTGATTTCAAATATAAGCTCATGATATTAATGTTTGTTATAACCACTTAATACATTTTTACTAACCTAGTTACTGCCTTTATTGGCTTATTCGCTAAATGTAGTATATATGCCATTTAAAATTTAAAGAACAAATACTGAAATTACGGTTTTATTTTTTTTCTTGTATCAAATAATTTTCTTTTGATTAAGTAATCATTTTGCAACTTGATCTTTTTTTATGAAATGCTTTTGATAGTTAAATATTCATTACATTTAAGATTTTTAAAGAAACTATTTTTAAAATGATTTAATTTTTTAATTAAATAAAATTATCATATGTAATTATTTAAAATAGCATTCATTTAATATTATATTATTAGTTCAATATATAAATCATCAACTTTTCAGTTCAATATATAAATCATACATATTTGAATGAATGTTACATTCTTAAAAAATATTTATAGGATTTTGACAGATCGCATGCGTTTAGTTTCCTGAATGAAATTAAGCGGAGGTAAATATATTTTTTATTTTTATGTGTTTTTTTTATTTGCATTAAATCTAATAATTCTAGCTGATGTGGTTTGGTCTGCTTTAACAAATTTTTTTGTTAAAAGGCATAATATCTTTCAGTAATTTTTATTCTTTTTAATTCAAATTGGTTTCTGAAGGATAGAGGCAATGAGGGCTCCATATTATGTATTGTTCACATTTTTTTTAAAAATGTTTTGCTGATGTAACATTTCATTTACTTACTTTATAGCATTCTTTAAAAAGATTAAACAGTTTTACTCTTGGAAATATTTATATTCAGCTCTTATCAAAAGAATATTTAATAACAAAACTCGTGCAAGAATGGTTAACCATTTTAATTTCATTAAGTGTCAGTAGAGATGCTTCATATATCAGAAAACAAAAATTGTTACATTTGAGATTATATGGAAAATCTAAAGTTTTATATTATTAGCAGCATATTAATCTATAACATAACATTAGTATATTAAAATTTTATACGTAAAAAAAGTTCTCTGTGATTAAATTTGAATGAAAAAGTTTTGTTATTTTAGACTATTTCAATTTTTACCTAAGTAAATATCCAATTGATGGAGTCAATTTCTATTTTAAAGTAGATATTAATGGTAATTAATGTCTTGAACATTTTTCTAAACATGACTAATGTAACCTGGGAAATGTTGAAATACCTTTTCCGCTCATTTATTGACAGAGAGAAACATGAAATATTTCTTCGTGTTTTAAAAAGTCCCCCCCCAATTAAATAATAACTATCAAAATTTAAATAAATAATAACCTATTTATAATCCTTAACCTATTAGTGACATTTAGGACAATTAACCTGTTAATGACAAAGGAATCTTTTAATGTTTGTTAATCTAAAATTATAATATAAAAATAGTTTTATAGTTTTATAATATAAAATTAATTAATTTAATAATATAAAATTAAAATTGTCTTAGTATTGTTAACAAGATGTATATTTTAAATACATATTTTTACACAACTATTTCTTTAAATTGTTTTGGATACTTTTTGAAGTTATTGATAGTAGTTAGAATTCAAAAAGGAAGAGTAGGGATAATTTCTATTTAACTTTTTTCTTCTTTAAAATGCTTATTTTCTTTTATTTCCCTTTCAGTTTTAAAGAAAGGTAAAGGATAACAGCAATGCTGTGTCCAGACTTTATTTTTAAAATGTTGGTATTTTTATTTTTTATTAATTTTCTGATTTGGCATTTTTTAAGGATGCAAATGTCTATAACAAAATTGCCGCTGACCTAATATTTTTATAACAAAATTGCTATTGACCTCTGCTTCTTATCAGTGCATATTCTTAATTGATTTTCTCTCGGCTTTGATTTCTCTTTATTGCTTTCTTTTAGCCTGTTGAATTAATATTGCTTTTCATTTAACTTACTTTGTATAATATACATGTTGTAGTGGATATATGTCAGTTTTTTAAATTATTATTTTTTTACATTTAAATTTGTATTATTGACAATGTATTTTTGAATTATATTAATTTTTATAGGCTGATATTTTTTTTAAATCAACTGGAAAGGGACATTAATTTTAATTGCTTATGTATACCTGGAAACATCATTTGCATTGTGCATTTCAAAATATAATTTTCTTTTAAATTTAACATTATGAAATAATTGGAAGACATATTGAATTAACAAAAAAACTTAAGCAAAATTCAAAAGAATTTAGTAGAAAATAATTTTAAAGTATTTTTTAAATATGTTTTAAAAATAAAGTAGAATATAAAAAAAAATTTTTGACTTCTTTCATTAAAATAATAGAATGGAGAAAGTCTTAAATTTTGAGTGAAGGTTTTAGTGGCAGTGTCATTGAAAATTGTCTAGTAGTTACTTATTGACTTCTTAAAGAAAAGAAAAAGAATAAAATGTATTTGTTTTAATCTTGGAAGTTATCTGTGACCTGTTATGTAAATAGGAAACTGATGATGGATCATTCTGTCAAAGTAATCTTGATAATTTATATGCATGCAAAAAGATGTTTGACTAACAGCAAAAAAATTCTGTGATCTGATATGCTGATTGTTAGTATTAAATGATCTTTTACAAATCAAATTAAGTTTTTTGAATATTTTATTCTAATTTTTTGATAAACAAAATAAATATTCTTTCTTAATGTAATTTGTCGTTTAAGGAGGATGGAATAATTTTTTCATATTTTTCCTCTGTACTGTTGAAGTCCCGATGAACTTATAGAAGTTTAAGAAAAGGTACTCCTTAACCCTTTAAGCATGCTTGACGAACTCACCTCGTCATCGGAGTGTTACGTCGTACCCGTGTTTGACGAGTCCTACTCGTCATCCAATTTTAAAGTCCGCATTACAACGTGTTTGACGAAAATATCTCGTCATATCCTTATGTTTTCGAGTTTTCGACTTTAAAATTGGATTGCGAGTAGGACTCGTCAAACACGGGTATGACGTAACACTCCGATGACGAGGTGAGTTCGTCAAGCACGCTTAAAGGGTTAATGGATATAAAGAAATGATTTTAGAAATGGAGGGAATTATGCACAATTAAAGCTTTTTGAGGTATAAATTTGTATTATCAATAAAATGATTATAAAAGAAGGGGGTATTGCTGGGAAATCTGCTTGGTATTTATTTTTTAATTTAATTTTTCAATTACAATGTTAAAGAATAATACATAACTAAACATGTTTATATTCAATAACTTGGATCCATAGCGTTTATTAAAATGGTTTAAAAGTAATAATGTGAATGTTTTGTTTTAAAAACTAAATTTGCTTTTTTTTTTTCTTTTTTTTACTGTTTAGGTTTAAAAATGCATATGGAACAAGAGCATTGACAGCTTTACCGTATGCTATGAACAGTGAGTTTTCGAGGATATTAGCATCTCAAATGGTAAGAAAAATGTGATAATTTGCATTTTTTCTTTATTAAAAATTATCAAATGAATTAGAATGTGAAAATTTGCCAAAATATTACTGAAAAAATACTGATTTTATTAACTTAATTTTTGATTTAGGATTTTTTCTAAGAAGTGAGGAAATACAACAGTGTGGATCTTTGTATTAACATTTTATTAAAGGCATTTAATATCTTCTTTTAATGTATAACTTTAGTTTTATACAAATTTGCAGATAATATTTAGCAATCATAAAAATATTCTAAAGGATCTTCCTTCTTTTGTAGTAATATATTGTTTAGAACTATTATGTTTTGTCTCTTATTTTTTTCGTCTATAAACTTTGTTTTTAGAGTGTAATGAGAAAATATGATAAAGAAAATATTAAATTTGGATGTAAAAAATTCTATATAATGCCAAATGTGCTTATATTATTACTAAGAGTATATTTTTATTAATTGTAAGTAAACACACTACAGAGATCGAAACCATAAACCAAATAATAAATTAAAAGAACATAAGGAGTGCAAACCACACACACACACACAGCAACTACCAAGAATTTAGATTCTGGCACTTTATTATAATGAAGTGGTATGTAGAGCTGTGGTCAATTATTAAATAAAGTTTTGAGAAAAAATCATAATTTGTTACATTGGTACAAAAGAATAGTTTTAATGTTTTATAGAATTCTTATTCATTTGTAGAAACAAAGTATTTTATTAAAATTTTCAATATTTTTGTATATTAAAAAATGTAACACACAGTTTTAATATTTTTTAGGATGTTCATTCCATTTTTTAATTGAGTTTCATAAAATTATTTTTTTATATTAAGTAATTTGTAAAAATATTTTTAATAATGTTTGTTGTATAAATGCAATGATTATGAGTGGGGAAAAAGCCAGAATATTAATATAATTTGTAGCTGTAAGCCTGAAAAATGTTGCAAATTATATATATAATAGTTTCTGTAGCCTGCCTGTACTAATTAAAAACAAATAAGCTCTCATCTATACATCATTATTTTAAAATTATGTAGGCTCTTGCAATGTAATAATTAACACATAGATAGAAATACTTTTAACAACTAGCAATTCATATAATAGTTAATTAATGTGAGTTTTTATATATTGTTTATGTAAAAAAATTTATTAATTTTTGTAGAAACATTTTTCTGAAAACAAAGATATTGACAGACTATCAAAAGTTCAAGGAGAAATTGATGAGCTGACAGAAATCATGGTTCAAAACATTGGTAAGTTTTATTAGTTTATTGTATTTCATTTGCTATTTTCTACTTTGATGCATGGTTTTTTTTTTGTTATAAGATTTCTTTGAATTATATTTTCTATCAATTCTTTTAATTGCAAAAAATGTATCTTTGT
>JAOUZG010022412.1:1455682-1473772 GCA_026289955.1 Argiope argentata
CAAATTTGACCTCAAAATTTCCCTGTCTCCAAATTTCTTATCTCCTCTAATTTGAAACACATAAAATCTCTGAAAAGCTTAATACTTTTGACGTATTTTGCTTTGTCTAAGGTCTATAACATCTATGTAAGAAAGTATAGGTGCATAAAACCTTTATGAGAGTATATGAGAAAGTTTTGGAGAGAGCATTCATACTGAATTTTGCTTTCCTACTTAAAAGCTAAATGCATTGTATTATGGTTAAATAAAAGAAAATAATTTTATGTTCTGGAAAAAAAAAATGCTAGTATTTGTGTGTTAACTGACTGCCATTGTTGGATTTTAGTCTTACTCACATGCCTTTGGTAATTGTAATTAAAAGACTAAACTTACATAATTGGTGATTAATTTTAATTGATCACCAAAGTATTTTTCCTGTTTGCTTTAAGCATATCTTCTTAGTGATTAATCAGTAGCTTATATTTAATATATAAATATCAAACAGAACATGTCAGAATTAATTTTCCTATAGTTTAATATTCTTTATATATTTTAATAAAATAGGAAACATTTTATAATGTAATTTACCTCTATTTATCTTTATAATTTCCTTTTATTTTTAAAAATGCACTTGTAATTATATATAATAATTTTGTTAATGAAGTAGAAAAGATAACTTTATTGAAAGACTTTAAATATATTTGCACAGTTTGGATTTAGATGTATATAAATATTCTCTATTTTCATCATATTCACCATTATAAATATATCAGGTTTCTAATTTGAAAATCCATCCTTGATGACATTATTCTTTAAAATACTGTTAGAATGATTAACCAATTATTAAACTGAAAACTACCTAAATGTCAGCACAACAGTAGGTTTTCTGAAAATTCATCAAAAATTTGACTCTGTGCCATGATGCCTCTTTACTTCACTTAAATTTTAATCTAAAATGTCTGGAAATTTCTTAAATGAATATTGAATTTTAATTGATTTATTGACTAGCTAGCTTTCTCATCAGTTTTTTAAAAAATAAAATTATATAAATATTTAAAATTGCATAAATTGAACTGTTATTGAATTTTAACTTCCAGTTGTATATGTTTGAATGCAGTAAAAGCATGAGTTAATTCAATTGTGAAATATAACAAATACAATTTTAAGAAAGTCTGGGTATGTGTTTAAATTTAATAGTTGCATAATAACACTCATCAATAATTCCATATGATTATAAATTATCTTGATAATTTTACATTTATTAAACAGGTTTGTTTAGAGCTATACAATTTAATATAATAAATAGTAAACTGGTATAGTGAACTGTTTTTAAAATATTATAAATATGTTACGATATTTTTAAAATTTACTACGTCTAGTAAGATTTTTTTAAAGAAAATATTTCAATTGTTTTTTTTTTAAAAAGTAATGAAGTTCACATATTTTATTTATTTTTAAATCTTTCACAGTTTGTGTTAAGATTGTTTGCTTTGATTCAGCATCCTATTTTATCTATTAATTATTTTAAAAAATTGGAAAGTAGAATGTGGATATTATTGAGGTGATTTCCTATTGGTGTATATCTGTTACAATAGTTCTAGAAACTTTTCTGGAAAATTTATATGCATTTTCCCTGATTATAGTTCTTAAAACTTTTCTTTAAACACCACTGTTTTAAAAGGTGACCCTATGTCTGTGTTAAATAATGGTTTCTATTATAACTAGAATAATTTTATGTGAATTTGAAGTTTTTGGTGATATATTGTAGGGAGGGAAAAAGTAATGATGTAGCTGATCTCAGCTGAGTTTTGGGTGGGTTATTCAGTTAAAATAATGAAAGGCTGAAATTTTTACTTCTCAGTAACTCCTTGTATATTCAAGGAGTTACTGAACACAAAAGGATAAATAGTGAATGAACACACAAGGATAAGTAGTTTAATTTGTATTGTTTTTCAATAAAGAAAAATAATAAAAATCAAATAATCTTGTAACTATAATGATTTCTTTAAAAAAAGTATTTGCTGTAGTTTGGAAGTTAAAGATTGGAGAGTGAATTTTATGACTTCATTTGTTTTTCCTTATAAAGCTTTCATCATCTACATCCATTTCCATTCTAATAGTTATACCCCTAGTAAGTTAAAATAAGTGGATGAAAGGGCTGAACTTCCTTCCCATATTAGCTGAAAAAAAAATTCTTGCTTAAAATGAGACTTAAAAAAAATCTCGCGATGTAAACTAATATTAGTGAAGTTTTTATATAATAGTTTTCTACAGATGTAGTTTGTTTTAAATGTTAAACTGCTATTCTTACAAAATTACTTACTTACTTTTTTTTTTTTTTTTTTTTTTTTTTTTAGATTCTGTTGCCAACAGAGGAGAGAGATTGGAATTACTGGTTGATAAAACTGAAAATTTGAATTCTGCTGTAAGTTTTAAGATTTCATTTTGTATTTTAGAATTTACCCACAGGAAAAGTTTTATCTATCAAATGAATAGTTTCATATCTTTTTATGTTGCTTTTATGAAGTTAATGTTAGTTTTTCTAAAAAGATTGATTGTATTTAATTTTAATTAAAGCACTAGTACATAGTATAATGTTTCTTCTATCAACAAAATATTTATTCTGTTCTAAATTTCGAGATCCCTCCTAAAAATATTGCTTAAATAAACATTAATTTAACTAAATTGGAAGTGCTTTTGCTTCATTTTCTTATTTCTTCTATAAAATATAATATGCTTTCAATATTAAAATAACTCAGTACATTGTAATTGTTTTATATGTAAATTTCCAACAACATGCAATCTCAATTAAAGCATTCTAATAAAAGAAAAATTGGTAGAATAATGAGATGATCTTTTCTCACTCAAATATGTAGTATTATAGAGAACAGTTAATAAAATCAAAATTAATTCAAAACTTAGGATTATGTTGTTATTACAGAATATAAGAAAATAACACCTTTTATTCCATAATTTCCAAAATTGAAGGAAAGCTTGAGATTAACTAGTTATAAAAACAGAATAATTTAAATTTCATTGTTGTAGTAAAATGTATTTTACATTATGTAAAGAATATTTTGAAATTTGGTATTACAGTTTCTATTTTTTAATGAAAACTAATGAAAAAAAGTCTTAAATAATGATGAAAAGTTACAATATTGAATTAAATTTCCTAGTAAAAATTTTTAAAAGGAGATTTAGAAAATGCACATTCCCTTTTCTAAAATATTTCTGGATGAAATTTATTATCTTAAGGTGTTTTTAAAAAAATCAAATGTTATTATTTTTGTATTCTTTTAAGTTTTTTTCTTAACAATTTTGAAAATATCAGAATTGCCTTGTCACAATTTTTTCTCCCCTTGAATGATTGCATTACACTGTAAAACTATGATTAAAATATTGGTCCATATTAAAACAAAGCCGTGTTTGAATTTTGAAAAATATCTGATTTTAAAAGTTGAAGAATATTTATTTATTCTTCAAAAATTTTGTTCTGTGAATGATTTTCTATTATTTTTGCATCTTTATTTTAAGCAATATTAATTACAGTGTTTATAAAATGTGGCAGCTCTAAAATTGACATGTTAATATGGTTGATATAAAAATCTAGATATGTTAAATTTTCTTATAAAAGTTTTTTAATCTAATTTTTTTATGGTATTTGAAAAATGTTCACTTAGCATAAATTTTATTCCTGTTTGCTTAATTCATTCTTGAGGAATATTAAAAATACAATTATGTTTTCTTATGTGTTCTGCTGTTCTAAGCATTTAATTTATGCTTTATTATTAAAATCTCAATAAACTTTACATAAGCAATTTATTAGTCGTTTTTTCTGTGACTTGTACATTTGTTTTCTACTTGTCATACATTTTTCTTCACTTTCTAAATTCTATTTTTTATATTAAAAATATTCTTTATTTTTCATGTGGAAATTTAAAAAAATTATAATTAATGCATTTACAAAGCTATAATTTTTGAAATTGTTTCTTTGGACAATTAATATGGAATACTGTTAGAACTTTAGAAAATTGAAATTCCTTACTTCCTACTGTACTGAAATATATCATTTAAATAGTTTTTGCTAACATTCTTTTTTATCCCCCTTACCAGTCTGTAACCTTTAGGAAAACAAGTAAAAATCTGGCACGTTCTATGTGCATCAAGAATGTAAAAATAACTGTGATTATTGTCCTTGTGATGCTGGTGAGTTTTTTTTTTCTTTTCCATTCTTTGAAACTGTACCTACAATTTTAATCAAATGATACACAATTTTATATTAAGTAGCAAGCAAAATTTGTATATTAAAAATTATTTTCATGTAATCTAGTTTTGTTTTCAAACCTAAAATATAAACTATTTACTGTAACTGCTAAAAAAAAAAAAATCAAATATATTTGAAATTTGTAATAAAGCTTCTTAAAATTTACTTTCTTTACTTTTTTAAAATTTTGTATTTACTCTCAAGTTCTTTTAATGGAGAATATTGCTCCAGCTTTTTAGTAAAGCAAATACTTTATAAATCACCAGTTATGATAGTGGCATCCTTGGGATCTATGATTTATATAATTTTTTTAAATTGTTAAATTGCTACATGTATGTTTTAAAATTAAATATATTTCTTTATGTTATTACAAACAAAGATAATTAAAACCATTCATTTGTTATAAATATGCAAAAAATAAATAAAAATAAACACAAAATAGAAGTCATTTTTCCTTAATTTAATATTGTTTCATACCTGAGCATTTATATTTTCTTTGACACCTCTCCCCCTCCCCCCCAATTTTACATTAATTTTAGTAAGTTTATTCCATATATAATAAATTCCTTACTAGAATTTTATCTCCATTTTTAATTTAAAATATATTTTCCTTCAAATTTTCCATAAGATACACATATATTTTGCATTGTATACAACCCGTTATTTTTTTTTTAAAATCCCATTGATATTTTAATTTAAGATATTTTAATTTAAGAAAGTCATTTCAAATTGTTCCTTTTGTATTTGATGTTTTAATATTTCATTTCTAAAATTTAAGAGAAATTTTTCATCGTTTGTTAATGCATTAATGTGTGCCTAAAATGATAAGCAACCTATGGTATTCCTGTGGATAAGAAAGTAACTTTAATTAGGTTCTACTGGAATTGATTCAATGTTTCAACTTAACATTCTATTATTTTTTTCTAATTTGAAACATATTTAGCTCATATCCTTCTTATATGCTTTTAAAATTGGAGATTAAATGATATATATTAAAATTGTTAAGTATTTTTTAAAAAATATTTATAAATTTTTTTAGGTTATCTTGTATATAATTGTGTCAGCTTCTTGTGGAGGATTAAGTTGGCCAAATTGTGTGTAGCTGTTGCTGAATTTTAGATTTCTTACTTAATGAAGATCTACACATTTTATTGTATTTGTAACAATTATTTTCAATCATAACTGATTATGAGCTGAATGTTTTAATATAAATGAAATATCTATAAAACATTCCTATATATTGTTGATCAATCTTGGTTATATTTGTATCACAAATCACTGTTTTTATCACATTCTAAAATTTTTCAAACAAAATGTTCTAAATAGCTTTTTTTGTATTTCCTTTGCTGAAAACTTTTTTCTCTTGTTTTGTTTAAGCTTCTTAATGTTTTTATGAGTATTGTGACATAATAATGAAAGCACCGTATTCCGTGTTTTGTAAATATATTTAGTTTTGTGTTAATAAAGTTCTTATTTCAGCTTGTAATTTGAGATATTTTACTATGCAAGTATTTTAAACTACCTTCTTTAATATGTTTTTTTGAAACTGAAAATATCACATATGAGTTATGAAATTGCTACCGACTCTAAATGTAATAAAAGCTGAACAGCAGAAATGTATTAATGCATTGTGGCATCGTAAAACAAATTTAACACTTTTATGAAAAATTATTTTTGTATCAACCATTGGTCAGTTAAATGTGCATGTATTTTTATATGGAAACTATGTTGTAATATATCGGAATTTATATTCCCCTATTAAATATAAGAATAGTTTTCAAAGCATAGTGTAGAAAAAGAAATCAAAGATAAAACTTTTGTTATCGGATAATTTTTCTAATAAAGGATTTTTTTAAAGAGGAATTCAATTGTCTGGTCAAGAATTACAACTTGAATATGCAATTCATAACATAATGTTATCACTGTAAATTGGTAACTTAGTACATATGAGCATGTTCTTGTTATTCTCTAGAGGAAGGAGAAAAAAAAAATTCATTTATGGGCAAAGAATACATTTCATATATAGTGTTAATCAGAGATCTTTAGTATGAACATTAAAAGTTCTCTATAAAGATGTTTCTAACAAAATCATTTTTAACAATTAAAATGGAAAGAATTACAGATTAAAGTAGACAAAAATCTTTTTAACATTTAAGTGTATAAAGAATAATATATCAAGATTATATATCCAGATTATATACATTATGTTAGTTTTATTTATTTTTGAACACTCATACCTATATTTTTGTGAAATAATGGAATTGCAGAAAGTTAAAATAGCTTGAAGTTGACTCATGGTTAGAGCCTTTATTTATTATTAAATTTACTATTCTGATTAAACTATATGCATGGTTACAGATAGGTAGGTGACTTACAAATTTTATGACCTAACATTTGCACAACTCAACCGCTTTAACAAGAAACTATTTGTATTTTTATCAAACATGTTAGTGTGTTATCTGCTGAATTACTAACCTAATAAATTTGTTTTGTTTGTAACATAGTACATTGAAAAATAAAGAATTTAAAATTACTTTATCTGCTATTTTTGAAATAATACATAAAATAATGTGAATTATCTTTTCTTGTATAGACATGGTTTCAAAGACAAACTTGGGACTTTTCCAAGTTTACACTTCTGCTTCTCTTTCTTCAAATCCAGAAAAACAAACATCTTGTGTTTAGTATTCTGTAAATGGAAATATATTTATGTATAGATAATGTATCATAACTAAAATCAATAGTTTTAATTTAATATATACAATATGAATATAACTTATTGCTGCTGTATTAACTTGAAAATATAATATTTTGTTTTGTGCATGTGAACAGTACATTTAAGGATTTTTAAACGTAGTGAGAAAAATATATTTATTGGTGTCAAATCACAATAGAATAAAGTTTTAATAATCAAGCAGGCATAAAATTTTGCTTATTTTATAAAACTTGAAAATATATATATAAGAAACAAATTTTTAATACTACTCATTTTAAAATGTTTTAGATAAAACTTATTTTAGTAATCTTAAAGGAGAGAAGATCAATTTCAGGGTGAAAAAAATAAATACAATTTTATTCTTACCTTTCTCTCTAGTGTAAAACCTATAGACTTCAGGTAATTTATAAAATGGCCTAAATCTTCAATCCGACTTTCAACTTCTGCTATTTTTAAAATTCCTCTGTTGGAAATAGAAAAAGACACTTTAAAAGGATTTGCAATATTTTTTCTTGATAATTATAAGATCATACTATAGTTATCTATATAATAATAAACCAAAAATATGAATTCTTTTTATTTAGGAATCAAATCATTTATATCATTAAAAAATTTCTTGAAATAAGGTACAATCAGTTGCAAACAAAATTTTACAATTATAATGAAGGTGAAAAAATTTGTTTTTATACTGTTCATGGCCATGAAGATAATTTACCAATGTTAAATTTTGATTTTTTTTTCAAACATGTAAATCTCGAAAAAAATGGTATAATATTTATACCAAAATTACTATTATCCTAATTTAGGAATCAGAAAAGAAAAAGCCTTTTTAAATTGAAAAAACAGATATTCCATACTCAAAAAGAGTTATCGATGTAGAATATATTCTTTGCTATTTTCTTGTTTACGTACATAACTTCTGTTTTAGAAGCATGATATTAATTTCATCTAATTCTTAAGTATCAAGTTCATGTGAAATTTTCCTCATCCATTTATATATATAATATATATATAATCAGCAAGGTATGAATAGAAAAAAACATTAACTGATGTAATATTTACACAAAATATCTTACATTTAGTTCAAGAGGTCACAGGTTGAATGATAATAGTTTTTTAAAATAGGAAGGGGAATATCATGAATATATATTTATAAAAATGGCTATATAGATTAAGGAGATTCTATTATAAAAGCTCATTTTTGAAATACTACTAATATACACTACAAACTTCAAAATTGTCTCATTCAACAACACATAAATGAAGCCTTTATTTCTATTTAATCTCATATTTCCAGATTTATGAAGAATTTTGCAACAGAGGTTTAAGCTCATATCCTTACACTGTTTTACCATAGTGTATAATGTTTTCAATTTTCTTTTAACTGATATTTTAATCTTGCCAATCTGTTTTAACTTTAATTATGTATACTGTTTCAGTAAAAAAATTCTATCTTCTAATATCTTATTCCTTTCTATAAATCTAAGTCGAGAAAAAAGATGTTAATAGCTGAATTAATATATAGATTATTTGTATCTATTCATTGATTGGATTCTTTAAAATTCATCCTAAACAGGAAACAAATGATAAAAAACTAAAATAATAATATATTAAAAAGTAAAGCATAATAGGCACTTTATTATGGATTCCAAGTTCATTATTAAAAACTGTATTTAAATATTTGTAGTTCGTATAAAAATGTAACAACTCCAACCTTTCCATGACGGACAATTAGCAATTTAATAGTGAATTTAGAAAATAGCAACAATTTTTAACTGAATTTTTTTAAAAGCAATTGAGTATCTTCATATTATTATATACCTACACAAAATTAAATCTAGACTAACACAAACTTACATTTTAATCATGTTTTGATTAGATTATATAGAAAATTCCCATTAACAACTATCAGTATTTGTTGTTGTGTTCATCTTTACAATGGAAGGAGGGATGCTGTAGCTTCTGAGGGTATGGACCCTTTTTACTGGGTGGCGGTTATCAGTATTTAATTTTGTGTGTCTCTATCAATACTTTAAAAAATAAATAAAATTGAGAAAATCTGAAAAAAATATATAATTTTTAATAATGTGAGAGATTTTATTTTATCTGATGAATTAAAATAAAATAAAAATATTTACAGAATAATAAAATATTTGCTGTGTATAAGAATAACAGTTAACAAGTAAAAAATAAATAACTGCTATTACAGTATGTTTAAAATTCATTTAATTGTAAGATAACTTACCCTACTTTTAATATCCTGAAAGCTTCACACAGATAATCTTTCAAATTAGTACCCATTAAAGATAAGCAAAATACTGCAACATCCACACTTTCATTTGGAAGAGGTAACTATTGATGAAATAATGATGCAAATTTAAGTCAAATATTATTAATAAATCTTTGAGGTCTTGCAAATATAGAAATTTGATTTCAAAAATATTTTAAAACAAGAGTTTTAAACAAACATATTACCTTTGAAATGTCACAAGCTTTCACAAACTCATTCAGAGGAAAAATGTCAAAAGAATGTATAGTTCTGTTTGGAAAGGTTTGAGCAATTTTAGCTTCTCCACATCCCAAATCAACAATTACAAAACTTTTCTTTCTGTCATCAGATAAAAAAAAATATTTAAGAACAAAATAAGAACAAATATAATGCAACAATATTTTGATAGAAATTACATGAAGGAATAATAATATAGTAGCAAGAGAAATTATTGGAGGATAGACAAAATATATTTATCATAATTGAAGAATAAAAGGATCCTGAATTCAACATTACATTTTATTGCATCATACAAAAGAACATTGTCCATATTGAATTTGCTACTGAAATATCAGATGATCTATCATCTGAATTAAACTTCAAATTTTACAGGACTGCTTCAAATTAACTCTTATTTAGATTTAGAATTAAACATTATTTAATCAAACTATGACCATAGAAACATATTAGAATGTACAAAAACGTTAAGATAATTAGCTAGAACTATAATACACAGTGATCAATCATATAATACATTAAAACTTGACAGTAGTGTCAGACAGTCTGTAAAGAAACAACATGGTCAAGAGAGAGAGAGCTTTATCACATATTCTCTGATAAATTTATAAGTAAATTAATTTATTACAGTTATGAAAGATCACATTAAGATATCACTTTATGTAGTTCTTTTTAGTAATAAATCAATGGAATGTGGTTAATACCAGAAAAGTGAACATGTGGTTTGGACTTCATTTTTCTAACAAATTGAACTGAAAATTCAACATGGAACTATAGTTGCAGTAGCAAAATTATATACCAAATTTTTTTTATTGAAATCTTTGTATTTTTGAATTATTGCATTAGAATGCATGCAAAAGCACAAATGAGAAGATGTTCAAACATTTCAAATAGTTAGTTCTAAATTAGATAAGAATCTATATTTAAGATGGTAAACCTGTGTACAAAATCTTATTTTTATCTTTAGGTTTTGTAGCTATCAAGTTCGTTTCAGTCTGTCTGTCAGATGGCTGGACAGACAGACTTCTTCTAAAAAAATTTCATTCAAAATTTGATAGAGATCCACATATCAAATTTTATACACATCTAGCTCAAAATATTTCTGGATTATGTAATTATGGTTAGAGAGGTTTATGTCTGTAAAGCAAAACTGTTGATATAAAATGCAGTTGACATGAAATAAATAATGATAACCAGTAAAAGAAAAACCAAATACTGTAAAATATTTTATGTTAGCTTTGTGACATAATGCTGTTATATTATCTATAACCAGGTATTTGCATCCTTTAGCTATTCAAGTATATTTTATGACTACAACATAATTTCAATGCACTTCTGGGCAACAAATAAATTTATGATGGATTTTCAAATTTTGTGATCTTATTAATAATGAACCGAAAAATGCTTTAAACAAAGCTACATCTAACTCACTCCAACATTAGTTAGTTTCAATTTTTTTAACATTTTTTTATTTTACTAATTCTGGTTTTAAATTTCATTATCAAAAATTCTTATGCTGATTCTACTAAAAATAAAAAATATTCTAAGATAAATATTTATGAAAATTATGGAATCTACTTGATTTAAGAATGACTTCAAAGATAATAAATGCTTGTTAAGCTTGACTTATTACAATTAATAACTGCCGACTAATTTAGAAAACTAAAGAAGGAGACAAATTTAAGTGCAAGAGCTTATATTTAAAATATGAAAAATGAATCTTATTATATTAATATCATAAGAAAAAAAAAAGACTCACAACTTCTGGATATCAGCTATTATTTCATTTACAGGGTTTATAGGCCACTTAGATACTTGTAATCTGTAACCTGAATGATAATCTTCAAATTCTTCTGTATTTTCTTGAAAATACTTAAAAGCTTCTTTCCCAGTTTCTGTATATAATTTTTCATTCAAGAATCTAAACTTGGCTGCTGCTAGCTTCTCTTGCACTTTATTTTTCAAATTAGAAGACATTTCACCTTTTTTCTCTTTATTTGATATCTCTCTTTTTAGGGATTTGTCCTTTGAAGTTCGATTAAAACCAGTACTTTCAGTCACACTTTCAGAAAAATTATGCTTTTTGTTTGCCAGATGCACATTTTTGTCCTGCTTTTTTGCAGGATTATTCTGTTTATTTCTGACTTCCTTTTTCAAACCTGAATCTTCTAAATCAGATCCTGATGAAGAAGCACCTTGATCATCTGTTTCCATCGTTGAATCTTCATCATCTGATTCTATTGATAAGCTCAATTCTGATGAATTATCCATATCTTCATCATGTAAAAGTTCAGTTGAATCTACACCTGCGTTAGCTGTATTCAAATGTGGCGCTTTCTTCATTAGTTTCTCTATTTGTTTGAAAATTGAAGAGCTGTGTATTTCTTCTCGTAACACCTCTTCATCTGATTCATTATCATCTGATATACATAATTCGGATAAGTTTTCATCACTTTCTGAATTTATAGTTTCATCTAAATTTGATACAAGCTTTCCAAGTTTCTTTTTTCCTTTCTTTAAATTTGATGCTCTTTTTACTGTAGGAGTTGCAGTTGTCTTTTTAGATACAGATGGAGAGCTTTGTACATTGCTACTAGATACTTCTTTAAACTTTTTATTTTTCTTTGAAGTTTGCTCTTTTGACTGAGTAACAGATGAAAATTTTGTAGCTATATTTCCACCAGTTTTTACCTTTTTCTTTTTGAATTTTTTTGACATACTTATACTCATAGATTCATTTGTCTTATTTGATTTTTGAATGCCAATAGAATTACTATAAGCTTGAGATTTTATATTTTTATTTCCCAAAAATTTCTTTTTCTTAACAAATTCTCTAGAATCATCAAAATTTCTGGAATTTTTTTTCTTTTTTAAAATATCATTGGAGAAGTTTTCAGTAGGATGCTAAAAGAATCAATGAATATGGTAATTAGACATAATAATAATAATAAATTAATTTAACATGCAAATCAAATCTATATGCAATATTACTCTAAAAGTTTGGAATTGGTACTTTAAAACTAGAGAGGGTAGAAACATTTTTCTCTTAAATTTCACTTGTACTTGCCTAATATGAGTGTTTTTTATTTGGTTCTTTTATCACAGAGATAAAAATTAGTGTAGGTATTTTTTTTTTAGATTTACTCACTGCCAAAATGGATCAGTTTGAGCTTTTATCAAAGAGTTAAAGATACTTATTAATTAAGGGTGAATGAAGGTTGAACAATTTTGTTGACAAAAATACCATTATCATCTTCTAAGTTTTATATAAACAGAATAATACATGCTTGTCCTCTTCGTGAAAGTTAAAAGTACACTTATGTGGTAGCAATGCCAATTGGTTTTTAGGGTTACATTTGGAAATTTTTGGTTCATTCACCATTAATAAATAAGTACCAAGTTAAAACCATATATTTCATAATCTTAGCTTATGTTTTAGAATTACCTTATTCACATGACAAGACAGGTTAATAGACAGTCAGTTCATTGGTAGTTTTAACCCAAATGTTGTATTAAAATTTTACATTAAACTGCAAAACTTATTGCTTTGCTTATCTATCATTTTTAATGCATAAGAATAAACAGACCAACAAGCATTAGGTCAAAGACAGATGAGTTCAGATTTAAAATTATGGCAACTAAATCAGATATCATATTTCATTCATCTAGCTCGATTCATTTTTGAGAAACTGAGTTTACATAAACAAGGATGGACAAAATATTTCCTAAAAAGGAATTTCATCTAAAATTTGATCACAACCAACAAAAAACATATATAAATTTAAAATTATTGAGCTACTTGCACATTTGAATTACCTTTGCCAAAGACAGATATGTTGAGGGGGGGGAAGAATCAATTTTTTAGGCTTGCAAAAGTTAGAAGTTTAAAATTCATACTTGAAGTTAATTAAACACTCCAATTAAATAGATGGTAACTATTGCCATACATAAATGTAACAATGAAATGTCATTGTTCCTCAGGCATAGCAGCTATAAAAATATTCAAAACTATCTGAAGTATAGCAATTTTGTATGTTAAATGATAAAAGACTATATATGTTAAATGATATATTATTAAATATTAAATTTCATAACTTTAGCACACATTTTGGCACTGTCACGAAAGAACTGAAATATTTACTGTTAAGTTAATTTGATCAATCTATGTATATTAATTAATATATTATTTGCATAAATATAAGTTTGGGTATTTTTCCATTAGCTGGGTTCAAATAAAAATCTTTTGTAAGAATTTCTAATTTTTTTTATTGATCATAGCAATTTCTTACTTTAAACTACCAAAGATTAACCCTGAAATAGCAATTTTATTACACATAACTTCATAGATCATATGACTATATTCCTGAATTCTCTTCATTTTGCTGTATTTATATATAAAATAAAACAAGTAGTATTTTTATTTATTAAAATACAAACATCTGTTGCGTGAATTATACTTTCATATGTAAATTATCAAATTTCACGTTATTTATTGTAATTAAAAAAATCATAATTAAATATTCTTGATTAAAAATGATAGACAATACATGTGAAAACACAAAATGCCTATTTTTGAAAAAGAAGCAGCTTTACAGTATATATTTAAAACAAACATCAATAATTATTAAGATAAATAAGGTCACAATTAGAATAAATTCCCCAAGAGTTTAAATTCAAGATTAATTTTCTGTTATTCTTAGTAGAAATAAGTTCATAAACAATACAGAAAACACTATCAAGTAAATTAATATAATATAATAATAGATATGTACAAGCAAAAATATTTTATTCATATTACTATTATATGAATAAAATATGTAAAAAATCTTTCTAAATGACGTATTAATAAAGTGAAAGATTTCTCTATTGAAAATTACAAGTTTTATAATGTTAGGAGCCGAATATGCAAGAAACTATCCGTATTTTTACAAGATAAATTAAAGGAAAGCTATCGTTTTCAAAAGCTAGCAATTTGAATACATTTCAATTTAATTACATTATCATTTCTTGCTTCATACTTTATTTTAAAAAATTGGCAAACAATAAACATAAAAAAAATGAATCACCTTCTTTCTTTTCTTTGAAGATTTCAATTCAGTTATAGAAGTATCCATTTTGTACTTAACAGAATTCACAAAATTTGTTTACAAAATAACAACGTGAGTTTTATTTTGAATGTACATCATGATTGTGGAAGAAGTCGAAGTAGTTTCTTCTTCCGAAAGAAACTGGAAAAACTTGCTGAAGTTGTATTCTATGATAGATGATAAGCAGCAGATTGATATTTTTAGAATCAGAGTAGTATATTCAGAAAATTTTTTATATTTGAAAATTTATTTCAAGATTTTTAAGAGATTAAATATGAAAACGTAAATAAGTTTGCAGCACGAAGGTCGTATTAAGATTTTATTCAAATCTTTATGAAAATTTCATGGAATTTTTCACTCTGTTTAATCTAATTTAATAAAAGAATTTCTCTTTTCTAGAAGAATATGTGTATTTGAATAACAGTAATAGTTCAAATAAATTGCATTTCATATGATATTGGAGCACTCTTAATCAGAGCTATATTGCAATCAGTGATATTCTCGGAGACTTTACCTTCTTTCTTTTCTAGCGGAGATGGATTGCCTTCCCAGGTAGCACAACCTGTAGTATCATATTGTACAATTTTATATAATACTAAACAATATTGATCAATATTTGTGTGCTCCTAGGGTTAGGCTCGAACTCGCATTCTGAGGTTTTGAAGCCGAGCAACATATCCATTGGATCAAAAGTGCACTTCAGTTCGAGAGATGTTATTTGGCTTATAAAGTATTCACCACATACTCTCCTCACCATGTGAGTCGGTGGTTAGACGAATGATATAATTGCGCCAAGCGTGTGTGTGAGTTGGTGGTTATGTTTCACTGTTGTATTTTGGATGCCAATAGAGGGCGCCACAACAGCTGTACCAAGCTGCGTACGAAGGTTGCTTATTTCAAGGGCGCTAACCACACTGTTAAAGAAGATGCAGATTGTCTTAGGTTCGAACTCGTAACCTGAGGGCTGTAGCCAAGTAACATATCCGTTGGGCCAAAAGTGCACTTTGGTCTGAGAGATGTTATCTGTTTTTTAAAGTGTTAAAAACTATGTATTGAAAAGTTTATCATTTTTATTTTATTGTGTGTGACAAATGCAACAAGAATTCTTATTGTAATGGAACAATAATTTGCTCAAATTCCTGACAAGTTTTAATTTTGTAAGAACACGAATAGCTCAAAATTTTCTTAGCGTTTTTTCTTTTCTGACTTCATTATGCTTACTTTCAGTCGTAATCTTCGCACGAAAAGGAATTGTTTGTTGTGAAATTCTTAAAGAATTCTTTTTTCCCCTGTGAATGCTGGATATTATGTATTTAAACCTGAAAATATTTGTAAATAATGCCTGCTGTAACAAATTTTATGTATGTATCTAAATTCTGAATGAGTTTGCTTCATTAGTACATGAAATGCAGTAAATTATTTATTAGCGTCGACATAAAATTTATCAGAAAGCTAAATTAATCAATGACTGATTTGAGATGCTTTAACACAAAGTATTCACCACACTTTTGATATATATTGATTATTAGGATTTAATTGTTTTTTCTACTCTTTCAAGATTTCGAACGTCAAATAGACAAAAAAAAGCAATTAACTAATAAATGAAACACTTTTCAGTTAGAATTTTTATCAGACGATATTTAATTATAATTGCTTGTAATTCATTTTAAATTTTAAATTTATAGTTGAAATAGATTAAAATTATTTTTTGTACATTTAATTTGCTGTTGTATTACTTAAGCATTATTTTTGTTTTCTGTTTAAAGTTTAAAAATTATAATTAATAGTCATTTGACTTAGTTTAAATTTATCCACTAAAACAATTGAGGACCGGAAAAGAAAAACAATACCTTTTCCCATTTGTAATTCACATTTCATTGAAAAAATATTTTATCATATAAAAATTTCTAGTATTCTTTTCTGATTGCAAAAAATAATTCAATGAAAAAATTTGGATGATCAAAATCCAGGTATCTTTGGGTTTTGTACGTAAAATTATGTGTGTGTATTCGGATATATACACTCAAAAATGAAGAAAGCTGAATTTGTGAAATCTGTATGACAAAATTGTTAATCCTCATGAGATTTCAGGAGAAATCCACAAAGGATTTCAGTCCACCTTTTACTCTATTAACACATGACCAAAATAATTAAAAAATTGCAGGACAAATAAAATTTGGGATGATAATCTTACCACCGTAATATGGAGTAATTCAGTTATAAGATAGGTTTTTTGTCAGTATAAGAGAGCTTGATAACTGACAAACCGATTACGCTAAGCAAATGAAATGCACTTTGAGGGATGGACAGTTAGGACCGAACTTGCAATGTTATAGTTCTTAGCCGGGTAACTAGACCACTAGACAAAAGTGACCACTCAAGTCAAGAAGTTTTTATCTGGATTATGAGCTATCGCCATATACTCTTCCACCAGTGAGTCAGTAGGGCGACGAACGATACTATTACACCAAGCGTATGGCGATCGTGTAGGAGTCGTTGGCTGTTGTATTTAATGCGCAGGACGACTTTTGCTGCTGGCAGAGGGCTCCACAACAGCGACAGAAAGTTGGTTATTCAAGGTCAAGGGTCACAATTGTATAGAATGGGAAGGATCAAACTCGCGACTTTAGGGTTAGTAGCCGAGTAACTAGACCACTAGGCAAAAGTGATCATTCGAGTGCATGAGTTGTTATCTGGCCTATGAACTGTCACCACAGCATAATTAGTTTTAAGACAAAGTTGTGAATTTGAAGGAAACTTTCGGCTAAATACATCTATTAAGTGTAACAATTGGACATTCTTTCAAAGGAATACTTCTATCGTTGATGCGATCAGATTATGTGGATGTGAAAAGTTAAGAACTGGCGATAAGTGATCGAGACCATTCTGCTGATGTGAATAAATAAGTATAAATTAAATTCCACTTTCAGTTGTTTTTGTTGTATTAAACTGCCATATAGATTCACTGTGTCATACAAATTTAAGATTAAAGAGTAAAATAAAATCCTCTTTGCAAACTGGGAAGCAAAGGTAGATTCTTCATAATCTAAGTTATTCTTCTACAATTTCATTCAACTTTTAGATTGAAATTAGAAAATATTAGCCACTGAAGCAACCATAGTTGATTATTTTGTTGCTATTGCTTGATTTAGTATTTATTGTAAAATAAATAACATTAGAGCATCAAGCATTAACAAAATAATATGCAAATACGGGTTTGTTAAGAAGTTTGCTATATTGAAAAGTTTTGAAGTTTGTTAAATTATGTTGAAGAGAAAAAGCGTCCACATTTCTTAAATGATGCTAAAAGAAAGATCTTATCAATTGTTCTTTTAAAAGTTTCAATGACAACTATTAAATGGGGTAAAAGGAGACAAATAATCAATTTTAAAATATATTTCGGTACTTGTATATTAATTGTGTACTAATGACTAATATAATCTGCTCGGTAAACATCATAATCTAAATCTGTTAATAGACATTAAGCAGACGATTCCTTTTTACACATTTTATAACTGCTGCTATTTTTATTTGAATT
>JAOUZG010022412.1:1519818-1532535 GCA_026289955.1 Argiope argentata
TAACTTAAGTTTTAAACTTTGACAAAATAATTTGTTGTATTATTATGATATATATTTAGAGCTTTCTGGCGATTATTTCAAACGATTTTGTTTATTATCTTAATGTTTGATGCATTTAAAATTAAAGTTGTTTAATTAACCGATTTTTCGGATTTATTTTGAAGTACTTTCGAAGTAAGTACTTCGGCTTCAATTGATTGAAATGAAAAGCGCTTCTTCACTATAATACGAAGAACAAAGCGCCCATGTCCAAGAATCTGTCAATCTGAGTGATGGGCAAAAAAGAAAACAAATCAATTCGTTTTTGCCAACCTCTGAAATACGATTTTTAAAATAATAAAAGTCTGAACACTAGTGGTGTTTAAGACAGGATCATCTTCGTGTCTCCCATCGGTATAAAAAATAATATTAAAAAAACTTTTATTTAGGGGAGATAACATCTCAAGGTAAACTCAAAATGATCCCTCTTGCTGACTTCCACTGTCAAGTCAACACACACACACACACACACACACACACACACACACACACACACACACGCGAGAGAGAGAGAGAGAGAGAGAGAGAGAGAGAGAGAGAGAGAGAGAGAGAGAGAACATTTTTCTTAAAAACCTTTTTGGCAATTAATCTCTGGTGTTCAAATAAAAAAAAAGAGTCTATTATAGTATGAAAAAATCAAATCTGTGGTTCAGACAAGTTTTTCTTAGAAAATTAAAACAAAAATCTGACTCAAAACTGCTTTTGCAGTCACAAAAATCTGATAAAATTTCATATATTTAAGTTATTGTGTTTTTCAATTATCGCGATTGCATGTTATCGAAAATTTAGACTGACAGACAAATTTCAGGTTTAACTGACAATTTGACAAACGTCTACATCATAAGTGTTAAATCTGAGTAACAATCTATCTGGCTATCTTTATTTTATAACTAGCCGCCTTTGGTGACAAGTCGGTATTCAAGTATTAATTCCTACTAAAGGGCTCAATCAATTTTTATACATGTAATTTGATATCATGATAAATTTTTGTGTAAAATATTTTTAAGCTTCAAATTTCGATAGTCATGTAATTCACTTATACTTTTATGTAGGCCTTAAGCAGTCCTATCTTTGAACTCCGCATCTCTCTCTGATTTTCTATCAGTGCACGTAAAATTCAGTTTCAAATTAAATTGGAAATGATGAAACTTCAATTAATACAATGACCTCTTTACTCAATCTAAGCATGTCTTTAAATAAAACTGAGAACTGAAAGCAGAATAGTCCGACATTGAAGTTTTATGCTCACTACAGAAATTGAAACATTATAATTTTTTTAATAATTTATAAGATCTCAAGAAATTATTCAGCAAACATTTCACAGATTAAATGAAACATTCAGTTTTTAAATTTATTTTTAGATGTATATAAATGCACTCAATAATAACATTTTATTTTATTTTTGGTTTATAAATATATTTCGAAAAAATTATGGTTTAAATTCCTTCGGTCTTAGAAATTCATATTCTGTAAAACATTCTTAATATTTCATTTTTAAAATAAATAAATAAATATTTCTATCTTCTTTATTGTTTAAAAAATGTCACATTTCCTATTTATTTCATTTCATGTAATCACGTGATGAAAATTATATTTTTCTGTTTTACTTTTGGTAGTAATTAGTTTTTTTTTAAATCAGAATTTCTGAAAATGTGATGGCAACATTTTACTGAAAGCTGATTTTTTTTTTCAGATCCTCGTGAGGATAAAATTTTATTTTTATTTTATGCGAAATAAACCGTTGAAAAAAATACGATTAAATTAAATGTTAAAAAATTCATTAAAAATAGAGTTTTAATTCGTAGGTCAAAACATTAGTATCATTGAAAAGCTAATTTCGTGAAATTCAACTTGATGAAAAAGTCAGTTTTTTTGCTGTAATATTTTTGGAAGTTATAGCAAAAAAAAAAAACATCACCAAAATTTCGCTTATTTTTTAATTAATTCAAATTTTAATTAAATATTTAAAAAAAAGGACTCCGAGGAGTACATTCCCTGTCATCAAGGTATACATGTACCAAATATAACGATTTTTCACATTTTTTTTATTTGATAAGGTATTGCTTTTTAAATTTAATGATATGGAATTCAGTGTCGTTCATGTCGTCCTTCAGATGCCGTTTCCTGTAAAAGCGCAATTTGAAGAATTTTTTTTATTATTAACTATTAAATTTTTTTTTCAACTTCGGCTTCAAAGTTTGGGCAGTGAAGTATTATTGTCAGACCAATATGATTGCCGCGAGTATTGTGGCTGCTCGATTCGAGTAGCACTCTTTGTTTTAATTTTTAATTATAGATTTGGGCTTACTATTTTTGCTTTTTAACATTTTTTATATGGGTTACTTTCCTGACAAAAAAACCCTGATTTTACACACGAGAAAACAATTTTTATACTAACAATCAGAGTATTTTTTTATCATGTCAAAACTTGATGTTGTTTTGGGGATGAGGTTTTTGGCATCCACAAAAATCTGTAGGTCAAAAATAAAAATTCAATTATCTGCGCTAGCATCTCAAAAAATCAGCTTTAAATAACGCGTTGCCATTGCATTTACAAAAGCTCTGATTTTAAAACAATAAGTTAATGACTACAGCAAATAAAGCCTAGAAAAATGTCATTTTGAGCACGCGATTATATGAAATGAAATAAACAGGAAATGTGATATTTTTTTAAACAATCAATGCGAGACAAAGTCTTTTGGATCGCTTGCAATGCTTAAAGTGACTCTTTCAATGAAACTATTGAAATGAATAAAAATACAATTTAACTTGCACGAGTACGTGGTAGTTGGCCGTACAAGAAATGAAGTTCTGGCATGATACATTGAAATATGCAGAGCCGATTTCGTTTTCATCGTTGCTTTATTCTGCTCTCATACTGAAAATGTCATTTAATGTCATCTCGGACGACTTCACCATGGAAAAACTGAGTGTCAGTTCAAAACTTACTGGTAAAAGTTGATAGATAAACTGAAAAATAGCAAATTGTTTCTAGTAATATGTTAAACTAAGTGCATTTATAATTTATTTTTATTTAAGCAACCAATTCTTAAATATATAAAATTGAAAAATATTCATACATAATTAGATTGTGATTTGTATCAAAATATTTTCTTAAAAAAATGAAATTTATGATAGCAAATTTCAAGTTATCATGTGAGGACATTATTATTTTTTTAATTAATTTAAGTGATTAAGTAGTTTAAACCCGTTAGAAAAAAGAAATACTGGTAAAAGCAGGCAAAACTTTTGTAAAAGCATATGCCTTCAAAGTAGCATTTATAATAATAATAATGCTATTACATTATTATTATTATAAATGCTAGCATTATTATTATTATAAATGCTTCTAGTAAAAGCAGGTAAAAAAATACATGCGATTAAAAGATGCTGATGAATACTGCCATTTATGCTTTGTTTATTGCCTATGCGATTTCGGGCCTCAATTATTCGTTGCTTCAATTATTCAAAAACCCTTAATGAAAACAACATCATGTTCTCACATGATAAAAAAAATGCTAAATTTAGTTCTGCTTTCAAGATATTCTGATATTACAGAAACATGTAAAAATGACTTAGTGAAAACAATCATGCATGATTTTATGAATATTTAAATTATTGCTGTTCATTTATATTTACACTGTATTTTTTTAGTAAAAAAAAAAGGAATTGTACTTTAGGAATTACGTTATTGTATCAGAAGTATCTTAAATTTCTCTGGGGTGGTGTGGAGAGGAGGAAGTCTGGTCAGTTGTCGTTCTCGTCATCTGAACATGGTTCAAAATTACGAATTCCATCCCAAAATAGACCTAGTGTTGCTTTACAATGGGGCATTAATGTAATTAAACTAAACATCTTAGATTCGTACCTACAAGATTTGTACTTATAATTTATATGCTTGAAATCATCACCGTAAATTATTTTTTATCTACAATTTTGGTTTCTTTGTCTTATGCAGGTTTAATGAATCTGTAGGTATTCAAAATAATGTCAAAATTTTAATTAGACCTAGATATTTTGTTTCGAATTTAGTATACACCCCCTCATAGTGAACCATATTTTCAGTATATTTTTTTCAACGCTTGCTTTGTCTCTTCATAAAAGTAAAAGTTGCACTTTTTAGGTCAGGCTTCCACTGCCAGATGCGCTTGGCGTTTAATGCAAATGGTGAATTTTTTCAATTTTTTTTTATACCTTTACCATTCGTTTAATTCTCTCTCTCTCTCTCTTCCTTATATCCCATAACACTTTTCTTTCACTTTTCCCCCCATCTTTTTTTTTTTTTTCTTTTTCTTTTTTTGCCTTCATTGTTTTCAAAAGTAATCTCAGAAAGCCATGGTTATAGTTAAAATATTTTTTTGCCGCTAGGCCTTTTGGGATTGATGGTGTGATTACGTTAATTGTTCACGTGGGATAAAATTAATTTTGACTTCATTTTTGTGACGTGACTTCAGAAAGGTAAAAAAAAAAGGAAGCTCATATTTTTTTCTCGCTTAGTCGACTAAGCCTCTTTTGCAATTAACAATTTTAATAATACTTTAAACAACACGAAAGTAGCTTGATGGATACATTATTTTCAATAATGTTGCTCGCCTGCTTTGTTTCTTCGCTATCATTTGATAACGTTAACGCTAGCGTCTATGAATTTTATTCTTTTTCTTATTTAGGCTTAACTGCTACCCGTAAGCGTCGGATTCTATTGATTATTTTCTTGAGTGTTATAAATGGTGGACGGAAAGAAATTAATAGATGGTAAAGTTATTTTTATGGGCAATAAAAGAAGTCGACAGATTTTGATTAAAATCCGCTTCTATTTTAATTAAGCAATTTTAAAGAATTCTTAATTGATATAAATTTTAGTGGGTATTAAATCTTCCTCACTTATAAAATAAATAATCAATATTGAAGAATATTATTTATTTTTGCAATTGCTGTTGTTAGAGAGGACATTTTGTTGAAAAAAGAAAGATAGAACTTTTAAAGTATTTCTAATTAGACAAATAAATGGCTTTTTATCATAATATAGATATATACTTCTTTTTTAGAAAATAAACCAGTTATTATTTTTTTTCATCCACACATTATGTAAAGTTTTTAAACATGACTCATGATAATATAGATTTTTTAAAAAATATGTTGCCCAAAATAATATCACGCATTTTTAACTATCTTACAATGTCTTAATCGTTATATTTGAGATTAAAATTAAATGAAAAGGCAAAATTCTTTATGAAATTGTTTATAACTTTTTACTTATAGGAGAGAAAAAAGAATATTTAAATAAGTTAATGAGTAAATTTATTTAAAAAAAATACCCAATATTTGTATTTCTGTGTCAAATTTTGACTACAATCTATCGAAAAAAATGTGTCTAAAACAAACTTTAGTTTCTGTATGATTATATACACTATATAGTTATATAAATGTATAATTATATAAATTCTGTATAAATTAAAGTCCTTCCTACTTAGAGCAACAAAGAAATTTTTTATTTCAGTTACTTTTTATTAAATAATTTCAATTAATATAAGTAATTTATCAAAAAATATGGTTTTTTGCGAGATTTGAACTCGCATTTTTCACTTTCACGTGAAAAATACCAAAATCCTCGCATTTAACAGATCGAGCTACTGCCTGTTGATTTCAATTTTTATTACAAACTGCTAAAACTCTATTTAGAGTATTCAAAATTAATAACTTGACTTAAACTCAACTCAAACTCAAACTCCACTTAATTAACTCCACAAGTAATAGGAATGGTCAATCCGAAACTTTCTATTATAATCAATAATAAATATACTTGTGTATTATTAACTGCATTCCATTATTGAATAATCTATTTATATTAAACGCTAACGACACAGAAACCATTCTTATATAAGCTATCATCAAATGTCAAATGCATACTAAATATACTTTTGCATTGCTAATTCTATTACTCATTAATAACTCTTATTAACTGTTACTTTTGCATAATTAATTGTTCCAATATGTTAATGCTAAAAAATTTCTTAAAAAAAGACTTCAATTTCTAAATTTTTTTTTAAAAAAAATAATAACGTTAACGTACATGCACATAAATTGTTGTTTACATTTACTTCTTGTTGTTTACATTACAAAACATTTACTTCCGAATGGCAACAGTCAAAGCTAAGTAAACTTCCAGATGGACGTTTTAGATTTCTTCATAGAATGTTTTTAAAATTGTAATTAAATGTTTCTTGTAGCTAATTAATGGAAATTGATAGAAATATTAAAAATTCTTCGAAAAGGACCTCAAAAATTCCATTCAGCAAAAAGAAAGATGAAACGTCAAATTTCATCCGAGGATTCTTTTATTTTAGATGTTTTTTTTTGAATAAAATTCAGTAGATTTATTTTCTATTTATTCGTAAGATTAGTTACTAATTAAATTAATTTACTGAATTAAATTAAGGAAGGAAAAGAATTATTATAATTCTACCACAAATTAATTTTTTTTAAATGCAACCGTTCAAAAAATAACATATTAAATCTAATTTAAAAAAACTGAGAGAAAACATAAATATTTAGATACAAAGCATTTATTGGAATACTTGAATATATCTCAAGAAATTATGGAAAAATCTAATTCAGCTCCTTTCTACGCATACATCGCCTACTTGGCGTATTATAAATGGCCTTGTGTAAATCCGGAATAAAGCTTGGATATATTATGTATCAAACTAGTTATTGAAAAACACGTAGTGGAAATGACGTTTGCAATAAAACTAAATTAAGGTATAAACAATCGCCGAAAACTGAATCAACAGCCATCCTAAACTTCTTGAATCTATTCAATATTTTTATTTCAATTAAAAATATTCATATAAAAATTATTTTACATAAAATATTATTAAACCTAAAATCTTTTTATCGTCCTCAAATTTATTTTTAATTAAAATGAGACAGATTGTTATGCCAAAAGATTTTATCATCTGAGTTTCTGAGAAAAATCATTGATTGCATCAAACGATTTTTTAAACGATAGAAAACTAATATTTTTCCAATTATAATCTGGAGAAAATGCTACAAAATTTAATTAAATATTGTGAATGGTAACTTAACTATTTTTTTACGAAATACAGTATGAAATCAATTATTTGTAACTGTATTTATTGGCTTTCAAGCATTTATTGACTATAATGAAATAAATGCTAAGCAATTTTCCATTAGAAATTACATGTTTATTTCTAATAATTTAGAAATCAGATAGTCGCCATGATTAGAGATGAGATTCCGCTTAATATGAATAATATTATTATTGCAGCTTACAAACTTATATTTATAGAAAATTATTCAGCCGTTAATAAATTGTTAAACTTACTACGCCTTCATTAATACATTCTCGTTCAGAGAAATATCTCAAATTATCCTTTAAACCATTATGCTAGGTCAAAACATGATCCCCAGGTCAGATCAATTAGCCTTTTCTCATTATCATTAAAGACAGCGTCTTAAGATAATGAATATCAAATTTCCTTTCCTTTCCCAAGCGTCTTTAATTGTTTCTAAATCGGGAGAGAAACCACCTGCAGACGCGGACACGTTCCATATTTCCCTGAACTTGGAATGCTGGTAAATGATTCGAATCGTGTTTCACGGTTACCGTTTAGGAAATCCTATTAGCAAACGATTCTGATTTAGTCTCTGTGGCTTGTCTCGTGTTTCTGCATTTTGATTGTCGTTAGTGAACTGTCAGCAGCTGTTGGAAGGGAAAGGGGCCGTAACAAATCTAATTTGAGTACGCGGCAGGTGTGTGTGCGTGGGTGGGAGAGGGGGAGTATTAATCAGAATGTACCGTATTTAGAAATTTCATACGTCATCTCTTAAGTTCTGTGAAATAAGTTTCTAAATATAACATTTAATTTTCGAAACAATTTGTTGGCAACGGTTTTACATGTAGCTATATTTGCCGTCTGTTATATTAAGTGTTAGTACTGAGAATAACACAAATATTCTATTTTAAGAGTTTGTATGAATTTTTCAAGTAGAACTGTGTAAATTAAAAATTCCTTTTTTGAAATTGTGCCTATTCCTGTATGTAGACCCTCAGTAGCAGGATTAAAAAAATCTTCAAGTTAAATGGATGAAATTAAACAATGGTTTTTGAACTAAAATTATAAATTTAAATGAATATTTGGATTAAATTTATGAATGAAAAGTTTATCTATTTTTTTTATATGTGTGCGCATGATAAACAAATAATGAGATTAATAATATTTGCTCTTGAGGTTTTTAAATAAATATTGCCTGAGATATTTTTATTTAATTATGATATTAAATCGTTTTTTAAAAGGATAATTAGAAAGTGAATTTCTGAATTTAGATGAATGTCGTATTTTTTAAATTCTTGTTGTTGCAAAACAACAGCTTGTTATTTACTAAAATGAATATTTGAAATGGAAATTAACATTAACAAAATTTACATTAATTTTGAGCTTTGAAAATTGTCGTTTTAATGGCATCATTTTATTTTTATTAAATACTTAAAATATAGATTTTTAGCTATTTGATTAGACATTTAATTTTATTACTTTTTCAGATATCGTCTGCTGACTTTTTTTCCTTTTTGATGGGATTAAATAAATGTTCTTCTTTTAATTTTATCATTAAGTTTATTATCCTTATATAATTTATTGAAGAAAAAGTTTAATGCGTTGAAAAATATTAGTTTTGAATTTTTACAAAAGTTCAACTCGAGCAGATTTTTTTTCACAAATGTAAAAGTTACTTCCGAATTTAACTGTTACTTCTGAATTATTGCGCTTGCTATTTAAACGTGAATTTTAATCATTTAATAACAATGTCAAAATGTCATTTACTAAAGAATATTGTTTGCATCAATTATGCATAAAAATATGTTGTCTCTAGGCTCCCAGATGTTATAATACATGGCATTAAAATTTTTTTTCTTATAAAAATGTTCTTTTGAAATTTTCAATTTATCAGCTTGAATCGTAATGCTTTTATTCTCAATTGGTTATTCCGAAATTTACTTGGGTTGGCACAATTTTCTGCTTAACTCTCCAATTTATCTCGCCAACTGGCTAAGGAGCTTTCTTTTACTATCACGGCATTTAATTTTATTCTGCGTTATAAAATTAAATGCCAAAACAGGATGTAAATAATAATTCCTTTTTCTCGAAATAGATAAGAACTTTTTCTAAACATTGCATCTCAATCGGGATTTTAAAAAACCGAGAATTTAATCAAAAGTTGCATTAAAATAAAATTTGTATCTTGGGCAAGACAAAAGTTTTTAATAATACACCAATGTTAAGTTATTTACGAACATTTTCGAAACATTTGTAAGAAAAGAATTTATAGGAAATTTATAGAAATTTATAGGAATTGTTAAGTTCTGAAGCAGTTGCTGGCATTATTATCTGTTTCACTTGCTCTTATTTCGTGCCTCTGTTTGACTTAATGACTTATGCTTACCTTGAACATTATTAATTTACTTTAAAATAAATAATTATTAAGCCAAAAATACCAGAATAAAATAAAAATTTTAAAAGAGAGTAATAATATAGTATAAATTCAATATCAATTTTAATGAATTTAAATTTTAAAAAAAATTACTAATTGTTGAAAGAAAAAAAATGAAGAAATAAAACTGATATGAAAATTGTAAGATTTTGAATTGTAAATTAGTATTTTTTTTCTGATATAGTTTTTTCTGAAATTGCAGTAGGGAAAAAAGAGATTAAAATGAAATCTGCAATGCATATTTCAATGTATCATGTCAGAACATCATTTCTTGAACGGCCAAGCACCACGCGCTCTAACAAGTTAAATTACATTTTTATTCATTTTAATCGTTTCATCGAAGGAGTCACTTTAGTATCGCAAACTATTCAAAAAACTTTGTCTCGCATTTATTGTTTTAAAAATATCGCATTTCCTATTTATATCATTTCATATTATCACGCGCTCAAAATGACATTTTTCTAGATTTTATTTGTTGTAGTCTTAACTTATTTTTTTAAATCAGAGATTTTGTAAATGCAATGGCAATGCGTTATTAAAAGTTGATTTTTCGAGACGTTTGTGCAGATAATAAGATTTCTATTTTTCGCCTACGGATGTTTGTTGACATCAAAAGCCTCATCCCAAAAACAACATTATATTCTGACATGATAAAAAGAGAAAATTGGGTTTATTTCCTATTAATGGAATATTCAATTAAATTTTGAATTTTGTAAAAAAATGACAATATTCTTTCCTTGCCTTAAATAATAAGTTTGTAAAATTTTTAGTTGAATTTGATCCAATTGCTTGGAAAGCGATAAGGTGCATAGATATGTACCTATGGCCACACTTATCTTTAATTATAATAAATTTAAAACTAAAAAAAGGCAATTAAAAAGAGTTTAAAAACATGTTTTTTAACTACAAAAAGTATAAAATAACAATTGTTTAAATCAAAAATAGGAATACCACATCAAAGCAGAATGCGTTAATTTTAAGGAGCTGAAAATAATATTGGACGAAAATAATTGAAAAATTAATAAAATAAAAAATAAGAACCATTAATTTCAAATTAAATATTATGGATGTGATTAAAATATCAATTTTGTGTTATTTTCTGTCAGCCACTATTATCATTTTTCTTCGAGATTTTAGATTGGAGGTGTTATTTTAATCGCATTTGGAGGTAAATCAGTTCAGCTAGTAAGGTCTCCCCAAAACTTTCCCGCATCCTCTCTAATATATTTTACACTCCAGAGAAACGCTCTACATGCCAATGGCCTAAAAAAGATACGAAATAGTAACTTTTGGCATGAATTTAGCATTTGCAATAAATCTCTAGCGATATCCTTGGCGATTAATCCCTGGCATACATTTGGCGCAACATAAACACAATTGGTTTTCGAGCCAGAAAAACTTAAACACTCTCTCCTTCACCCTGACATACGTTAATAGTATCCGAAAACCAAATTTGTGTTTTAGACGCTTTATTTCAGACCCATTGAAATAGGAATTTCACACAGAATTTTAGTCATAAACACAGAATCACGTACAAAGGTAGATATATTTATATCATTGGGTTTTCGAGTTATTGTGTTTATACGTTTTTGTAAGAACAGACCAAGAGACAATCAATCCTCACCTGGTTCAGCCTAAAACTTCGACAAGTGTCTATATAATAGATGTTAACTATGAGCATTGGAAAATATCTATCTAGCTCTCTTCGCCTTGTAGTTATTATATTATGTTGGTCACAGCGGAAAAAAGGCCGTAGATTCTTCAGCCAAACAGGCTGTTTCTATAGGTATGCCCTTCAATACCATCCAAGAATCAGGGCCTGATTAAGGCAAGGGCACACGCGGCAGTTACCCCGGGCCCCCACATAATTAAGGGCCGTCAAATCGAACATAAATATTATTTACCGTTTCCTTCTTTAATGAATATTTTTCATTACTAAAGTAGTGAAGCAGAAGGGGCCCCAAAGAAGTTTTTGCCCCGGGCGCCAATTAGGCTAAGTCGAGTCCTGCCAAGAATCACCTGAATATTATTCTAAATAAATTGAGTCTACAGCAATGGCAAGAAGAATAGGACAATGGTTCAAATGACAGAAACATATATCAAATTATCTGCAAAGTCTCCTTTAACCCATCATCTTGGGTCATGCTTAACATTATATTTACAACTGTCCATGGCCCTTTCCTCTCGTATTTCAAGCGATTCAATATTAAAGGATTGGATCTATGTGCCTGCGGTGAAGTGGGTGATCTCCTTCATTATGCCATTAGCTGCCCTCTCACCACATCTTTCTCTCTCTCTCTCTCTTTATATATATATATATATATATATATATATATATATATATATATATATACGATCCAGAAAGAATCTAGTGGATCAACGTAATGGGAAATACGATTTCCAAGGTCAAAATTAGAAATCTTGTACGGCTCCTAGAAGATAACGAGGAATTGTTCTTCCCTGATCTAAGGGATCTATTCTCCCCTGAAATAATTTTTCTCCCTGAATAAATTTTTTTCTTGTATCTCAACCAAATCCTTCTCCAGGAATATTCTCCAAATTCTTCTCAATAGAATTTATCTACTCATGCTCCTCACTTGGCACCCCCTTCTTCATCATGATATAGCATATAGTTACTTATCCTTTCTATTATATGTAAACAATTTTTTTATCAAATATTTCCACGCGTATCCCTTCAACCGACAGGAAATCCTAGACATTCCAAGTTTGGGGGTATTCGGTGGCGAAAGAAAATTATTATATTAACTGATATTCGAACAGCTGCGCAACTGGCTTAACTTAACAGACATGACACAAAATTTAATAGTAACCAACAAATCTAGAGTGAAGCCCACATGCCAAATTTCAGTCGTCAAGCGAAAATTGTTTTTGAGTCATCTTTATCAAAGACAGACAAACAAACAGACAGATGGACATATTACAAAAATGTATTTTTCGAATGCAGGTAATAAAACGTGAAGATTCGTCGAAATCAAGAAATCGAATTTTTTGCCAATTGCTACATTTTCTCAATAGTACGTATAAGAGAAAGTAAAAAAGCGCATCAAATAAACTATGCTATTATTTAAAAACAAGATGCCAAGAAAAAAGTTTATATATATATATATATATATATATATACATATATATATTACTTAGGTCAACAAA
>JAOUZG010022420.1:0-68583 GCA_026289955.1 Argiope argentata
CGATTTTGAGATGAAATAACAGCTATGATGTCATAGTTCTTCGTCAGCCTTTTAAAAACGCATTTGCTGCCAAAAGAAAGTCTAAATAATGAAACAATTCTGGTAAAAGCAGTCTGCTTTCAAAAAAGCATAAAAAATAATAATGCAAAGCTGGTAAAAATATTTTTTGACCTAAAATTTCAGAGACATTAAAAACTCATAACCAACGCAGGATCATGTTCTCACATGATAATAAATTTTTCAAAAGTAATTTCAGACTATAAAAAAATTAAATAAGATTGAATTTAATTATTATAATTAAATTCAATCTCATTTTAATGTATATTAAATTAACTTTATAAAATGTATCTGCCTTCGGGCATTCATAGATCATTTTTTCATCTGTGTTTATTTCATAGACTGTAAGCCTTTTACTTTGCTCACGTAAATGATTCTATAATATTAGTTTATTCTCTCTCTGTTCGTCGTACATATTTTTAAAAAAAATAGTCTCAGTCAATGAGTTAGGACATTCAGGGTTTCTTTTTTCCATGCCAACAGATGGCAGAGGACATAAAAAGAAAAAGGCTCTTGCGAAAAAAAGCAATCGGGTCTTAATTCCGGTCATGACAATGAAAACGCTGAAGAGACTCCTTTTGTCACCATAACAATGGTGATCAGAAAAAGGGGGAATCCCAAGGACTGCTAGATTCGTGCTAGATTATTCAATGTGAGGAGACAAAATGAAGAGGGGTTTGGCTGCTGATTTAGGTGTCTTTATGATACGACTGAGAGTGAAATAAAATAAATGAAAAACGCTGTAAGACATCGTTTTTATTTCTTTTATATACTTTAGGTTATTTTTAATCCAACCCAGGTGTATTACCTAGTGTGTGTACGTAATATCTCTTAATTTAATTTAAATACTAATTCATTTGCTAATTATCATGCCAGAACACGATGTTGTTTTGGGAATGAGGTTTGTGGGGTCAACAAAAATCCGTATGCGAAAAATAACAATATTATTATATGCACGAGCTTCTCAAAAAATCAACTTTTAATAATGTGATGCCATTGCATGTACAAAAGCTCTGATTTAAAAAAAATAAGTTAATGACTACAGCAAATAAAACTTAGAACAATGTCATTTTGAGTACGTGATTATATGAAATGAAATAAATAGGAGATTGGATATTTTTTAAAAACATTAAATGCGAGACAAAGTTTTTTGCACTTCTGGAGTGGCTCATTCAATGAAACAATCAAAATGAATACAAATATAATTTAACTCGCACAAGCAAGTGGTGCTTGGCCGTTCAAGAAATGATGTCCTGGCATGATAAATTGAAATATGCATGGCAGATTTAATTTTAATCTTTTTTTAATTTTATCTTAAATTCGCCTTTGTTAATTTCATTCTAAAATGATCACTTATTTCCTGATCCAAATTTCACATTTTTATTTAATTATTTCTCACATGCGCTTAAAAAATTGCTTACTCAGCTGTTTACTTGACCGTTGTTACTTTAATACTTATGCATATTTTTCAGAAAAACCTAAAATTCCCTTACCTAGGTAGACACCTGTCAAAGAATTCCCTATCAAAATCTCGAAATAAACCAACTAATGGGGAAAAAATATCTTTTTTGCTTTTCTGGTGCGAATACACGCATTGCTCCAATGCTCCTGAGTGAAAACTAAACCATCTGTTTTGAATTCAAAAATCAATTTTCTTTTCGACCAGGAAACTTTATATATCTATATATATAAATTATTTTTACGAGAGAGCTACAGTAAAATAAAGCAGAAATAAGAATACCGGAATTTCACGTGGCAACTCCAATTACCCTATAAGCAATATAAGTTATCTGTAAATTAAATTATATTAATAACAGATATCAATTGTCATAGATCATTCCAAAAGTGCGGATATTTTTTGTTCGTAGAGTACGTGCGAATTTTAAGAAGATTTTGCGTTTCTAAATGTGAATTTGATTGGAAAGCATTTTAACTTGTTTATAAAGGTTTTTAAAATGCGATACATTTAAAACTTCATTTATTTCAAGAGGTGGCATCAATATATGATAAATTTAAAACGAGAATAAGTGTATCATAATGATTTTTAAATGAAGAGTTTGAATTAAATTATATGGAATAAAGGCTATTTTTATTTGAAACGTTGTTAGAGAATTCAGTTGAATTTTAGAATCCTTGCGAACTTTAATCCTTTGCACTCCGATGGTGCCTCTGACTCTCCATTCAAGATTGCGTATCATTTTGAAGTTTTATTTATTTATTTTTCAAATTTAATTATTAAAAACGCCTACATAATTGTTAAGAAATGTGGATTAATTTTTCAAAGAAAATCGACTTAAAAGAATTATGTATATTTATTTTTCATAGCAAAAAACAAATCTTTGTATTAGGTGAATAATTTCGCATCTAATTATTTTTTAGAGTGCAAAGGGTTAAATTTTCTAAAAATTTGAAGAAAAAAAATTAAATAAATCTTTTGAAGCGAAAATTATTTCCAAACAGGTTTTTTTTAAAAAAAATAAAGCCTTGTCATTCAAAATATGTCTATATTCTTAATTATTATTACCAAGATGAAATGGTAATTTTTACGTCTATAAATCATTTTAAAAGTATTAGTCATTTTTTAACTAAGTATTCTTTTCTGTCTAAAACATGAGATACAAAAGAAAACTATAAAATTTATTCAAATGAAAAATAATTTTCCATATTAGAAGTTTTTAAACTTTATTCCTGATCTTATTAAGTTATCTTAATGTTTGGGGATTTTATTAATTGATTACATAAGTCTTTTTAATACCAATTTAACCCTTAAGGGTTAATTTCATTCAATCATTTTTACTCTCATATTATTAACTTATACATTTAAAAGAGCAAACTGATGTTTCAACTTTAATCCCTTCTGTTCCTTTTATTCTCTTCAATATTCAGGAGAAATTATAGCAGCCTGCTTTGTTTAGATTATTTAACTACGAAAATCAATAAAGCTACTATCATATATTTATCCATGTCAAAACTGCAAGCACAAATAATATCCTTAAACAAAAACATAATCAAATGAAATAAAGAAAAAAATTCAGTGGTACTTTAAAATTAGCATGGAATCCCTTTTAAATTTCTTCTCAGTTTCATTTTAGAATCTCTGAATCAGAAAAATGGGAGATATAAATTCACAATTACAGAAAATAGCTTATTTATGTTGTGTTTTTAAAAAGAAACAGAGTTGCAGTAATTAATGGAAGAATAACGCGGAATTCAACTAAAAGCTTCATATCCTGATATGAAACTCTTCGGGGCTTTTAAATTATCAAACGGATAACATGAATAAACATATCTAAGACCAGTTATAAATAAAGGTTAATTTCCAAATAAAAATCACTGAAAAATGCAAGAACATTGCTCTAAAAGGGTGTAACACCTCATCAGAATCTAGTTAGCACATTCCCATCAACGTTATTATATACACTCTAAGGAAACAAGGTTTCTCATATGCGGACTCCCCTCTCCTCATAGAATTTTAAGTGAAGAATCATAAATTGGAGTGGTTGCTTTATAATATATAAAAAACTGATTCACGCTCATACTATGCATATTATCCCTCCAAGTGTCAAACCCTCAAAAACACGGAATCTTTTCTCCCTTCAAAGCGCCAGACCCGTAAAAAGATGAAAACTAAACTCCCTTTAAAATTGTCACTGCCCGTATTTTTACGGGTCTAGTTTTTTGCTCCCCCAAAACTCAAGCAGCGAGATAATGAGAAGAGAATGTGAGATAAGGAGAAGTCAATCGTTATCTGTGGACTATATGAATATTACCTCCCTGGTCGCGTTCCTTCAAGCATTTTAAAATTTCCTTTACATTTTCAGCCGTTACTTTTGAGATTTTGAGAACAAATGCGAATCCAAATTGAGTTTTAAATAAGAGATATAAAATTGAACGTATGAAAATATATTCCAGGAATGAACATATATGCATATTATTATTAATAAATTTACCCATAAAATTTTAAAGCTTTCTAGCGTGAAACAGTTAAATAAATAAATATATATATTTAAAATATACATATAATAAATATATATACATTATATTTAATTTTAAATCTAAAAAATTAATATAAAATAAAAGTTTGACAATTTTCTCTTTTATAGTGTGCTTTCATTTAAAGATTTTCGAATTGAGATTGCTTATGCTACTTATTTTTTAAAATAAGAAACGGAAGTTATGTACAGAATTTTACTTAATGAATGAGACTTTTCATATTTTAATGGAATACTTTTTTTCATTAATCAGTGTAATTAAAAAGGAGATATTTTATTTGTAAATTTAAACAAAAATGTAAGCATTGTAAAGTTATTGTTTTTATATTTCTAAGTTTTTAATAATATTTTCAAAGTTAAATTAAGCGCAGTTTTTATAGGCTCTATTATTTTAATCGAAATATTAATCTTATTTCAATGTTCAATCTTATATATACAATGCACGCTTCTGTTAATGTTCAACTGATTATGTTAACTGACATTTTTATATACGTTTAAAATTGAGTAATTTAATCCTCAAATTTTAATGCTCGTGAAAGTAAATGAATGAATTTACCCTCAGGGGGTAAGGCACAAAAAGGAAGGGAGTTTTATGAGGCAATTACGGTCCACCGGGAAGTTCAAGTGGGGGAAGGAAATTCAAACTCGTTGCTGGTACAACAGTTGTACCACCCCGTAAGGAAAGGTAAAAAAAATCTTGGTACAACTGTTGTACCGCCCGTAAGCTAGAGGTTAAAAGGAATGCGGTGCTAGCTTCATAAGCCAGAAAATGTTATCGATACCGACGTCAACTTTTGTTTAGTGGTCATATCACTCGGCTCCTAGCTCCAGCGTTGTAGGATCGTATAGTGATCTTCACTCGCTATAGGAATCAATTAACATTCAAAAGGTTACGCATTAAAAAATAAAGCAGCCATTTAATTTAAGGATTAATTTTGTGTCCTTCACGTAGAAAAATGAAGCAACATCGCAACACAAACTTTTTTACAATTAAGCAGAGCTATCTGTCCTTTAAGCTGCATGATAAAGAAATTGAATTTTTAAAAATCGAAATCAATCCCAAAATTGTAAAGAGATTGGTTAAGTTAAAATGCCAGTGCTACTATAAAAAATTAGTTTTTCACAGCAAATAAACAATATATTATTGCAAGCTAAATAAGATTTAAAAAAAAAAAAAACTAAATAAGATTTGCTAAAATATGATTTTTTAAAAAAAAAAAGATTTTGAGTTTATATGCTTACTTCATTCATGCACTGTGCGTTTTAATTTAATTTAATAGAGTACTCAAAGTTAACTTCTGTGCTTAGTATCAAGTTTACACGATGTCACGAGGAGCATAGTTAAATTTAGTGAATTGTTGGATATATATGGAAGACAGACTTATAAGCAAATATTCATCACCATATATTTATGCCAAATAAGTCCGAAATGAATTTGCGAAATCTAAATAATAAATCCGAATAGAATTTGCGAAAATATAAATTAATTCCTTTGACAGAAGAGAAGAACATAGAAGTTCAGCTATTTCAAGAGTAATGATAAAAATAACCATTTCTACGAACAATTATATATTCTATTACATCTATATCATCGCTGTAATGTGTTCTATAACTTCATTTCAATGCTAAGTGGGTTCTGTTTGGAACTGCTAAAGGCTTTGACGTTACATTGATAAGTTCTAGTCGGACAAATTTGAAGAAAAATTGTTTTTTTTTTTAAACGTTAAATCTAACAGTAATAAGAGATTGAATTTTTGAGTGGCAACGAAATGATGTGACGTCGTTCTTCAAGGTCTTCGCTGAAATTTTCTTCTGTTATTAATTGCGGCGTATTAAGAATTTAATATGGCTGCAAATAATTATTTTGGATTTACTACAGGAGGAACACAATATGGGTAAGTCTATTTAAACTTTTAACGATTATTACCAATGTTTCTCACCTATAAATTCCTTTGTTTTACATTTTAATGATGGTGTGTTTGAGAGTTGATATGCCGGTGAAAAAGATGGCGGCTAAAGGTTTAGAATCCGATCAAATAAATATCTTTTGCTGTATTTTTTTAAATGAAGTAATTTAGAAAAAAATTGTTAATAGAACCAAATTTCATGTAAAGTTTTTTTTCTTTTAAAATATATTTGAAAATGTTTTACATGTGATAATGTTTTTGCCGGTTACATTTGTGTGGAATGAAGAAATCGATATGCAAGGCAAATCTAATGTCATTTTTATCTTATCGCCCAGTTTTTATTTTAAAATAATATATTAGTGCTTAATATGTACTAGTTACTTATTTTTTATTCATTACATTTCTTTTCATTAATTGGTTGCATCTTAGTTTGAACAATTCTTTGTACTCACTATGATTTGTATACGATAAATATTGTAATTTTTTAAATTATTAGTCTTAATACGATTGTTATTTATTATTTATATGTAATTATCGATTATTTTATTTTAACTGTGTCCTGTACAATTCGGTATTTCGAAAAATTTTGATAAACACTTTTTTCTGTCGAACTTTTTTTTTTGTACTTGCAGAAGCTTTTATGACTATGAATTGTTATATTCTATATTTATTTTTAGAAAATTTGTTGATAAATTTATACACGAGTCATAATTATTCTGCTTTATATTGAAATATAGATAATTTGCCTTCTCAAATTCACAGTTTCCAACTTTGTAAAATATACTTATCTCTTAAGTCCTATGTTGAAATTTACTTTATTATGCTTCATATTCCATATTTCTAAGGATGCTAAGTCATTAATCTTGCATGCTATAACTGTTAATGTGGACAATAGAGTGAAACATTTTTTATGATTAACAAATCTCTATTTTTCTAGAGAATTAAACATGTATATTTTTAATTGCTCAACTTTGAGAAGTATTACAATTCAAGATATAATGTTTACTTTTTGATGCCTTATTACTTTTTATTTTACCACCTCAGAATTCTGAAAAAAATTTGCTCAATTCGGCAAGGTCAGTCCATGTAATGAAGGATCGTATTGAAATTCAGAAAAATAGTAACTTTGTAAAAGAATTCTGAAACAATTATATGAGAAAAGTGTGAAATGGAAAAAATCATTTGTAATAGGGATATTCTTCTTTGTGTCATTAATTCCTTTAAAAAAATAGCCTACATGCCTTCTATTTCTCAGAAATCATTAATATATTAAATTTTTGGAAAATTACACAAAAAATTGTGAAAAATTTCTAAGAATCCTATAAAAATTAAAATTTTGGTATAAAAGTAGATATAACTGATATTGCTTGGTTAAAGTCAAACCAATCAATATCTAATTTTGTTCATTAATTATTAATATTTGTTATAACATAGTAAATTTTGTTCATAAAGTATTAAGTATAAGAAAGTTTATTTGAACCATCCATTTCAGAATACTTAATTCACTTCTTTGAAAATGTTGACAGGATTGTTAAAAAATATATTAAAATGAAGAATTTTTAAAAAATTGTAAAATAGTTCTGAAGAGGTGGAATTTTTACTAATTTTTGTACTTCCGAGAGTTAATAATATTTTGATTCTGTGTGCAAATTTTACTTTAATGTGACTGTTTATTTCGAAGATCTGGAACATGCATAGACATTTTACTTATATTATGAAAAAGAAGTTCTGAAATATTGACAACCATTTTCAAAACACTTAAGAGCTTTTTCAAAATTTCATTTATAAGTAAAGAAAAATATTCTGATTTTGAAATCAGTAATGCATAAAATTTTAAATTTGTATTGTAGGTGTATAATTAACTGCCTATTATGATTTTTTTAAAAGATTGCTAGCTAAATTGCTAATTTATTTGTCAGATCTGCTAGTGATTCAAGTTATAAGACTCCAACCATAAATATTCGCATTGAAAGCTGAATTATAGTAATATTTTACCGAAGAGAATATAAAACCTTGAATAATGATGATGTAATATAAGCTTTGTGTTTTTTTTTTTTTTTTAATGTCTATTCAGTAAATGCCAGTTTGCCTGAATCTGTTTGAAAACTGTATTGGAATAACTTATTTTTAAATTTTCTTGATATTTTTCAGTGATAATTAATTGAATAAATGGGTGATTTCAGTTCTTTACATTTACCAATGCATTATTTGGGAATTGGCATCTCTTTACTTGTTTCGATACATTTTTAAGCTATACAACAGAAAGGGTAATGTGTGCCTTGTTGTAACATTTTAAAAATATTGAGAAATAGAAATGATAAGCAATTGTATGAAGTGGTGCAATGCAGCTTAATTGTTTTAAATTACAAATTATGTTTTTGAACATAAGTGCCACATGTATATCCATTGCATTATATCCTGAATTATTTGCTATTATTCATTTCTTACGAGTAGTTTTCAAGTTTTTGAAGTAAGGTCAAAATGAGACCTTTATATCTTTATTGCAATATAGAATTTAATTGTTGGGAATCATATAATAGAAGAAATGTATTTCTATTTCCAATCTATATAATCAATTTTTTTAAATGATCGATTACTACAAATGTAGTAATTCTTAATGTAAATAGGATTTTCCCCCCTTGTGGTTTAATTTTGATAACTCTTCATGGTTTTTTTTTTTTTTTTTTTTTTTTTTTTTTTTTGTAATATATTGATCATTATATATTTTAGGTTGTTTATTATTTTGTTCAATAAATGGTATAAAATGTATCATTGGTAATATTATATACTATATGTATGTATATATGTGTGTGTGTGTGTATATATATATAATATATATATATATATATATAACTCTGAAAATTATTAAGCCTTTATAAAGGAATTAGATGTATACTAAGTTAAACTTGATGGCTGAAACATCAACTTAAATTTAATTATACTTATAATCGCAAAGTAAGTGATACATTTTCATGATAAATGTTACTGCCTATAATATATTTATAATAAGTTGTTTACATAAAGTATTTTTTTTTTTTTGAAAATATTAGTTTTCTTATATATATTTCAAGGATCTGTTAACAAGTTGTTGGGTTTTACTTCAGTTTGATAAATCAGTTTTTTTAAAATTTAAGATTGTGTAAGAATTATGTAGTTCCATTAATTTTTAAACATTAATGTTAATATTGTTGAAATTATTCTAATGGAATTTTCTTGGGATGGAAAAATAAAATCGGTAGAATTAAAACTTTTTAGAATCTGGTTGTCTATTGTTAATCTATTATATTATTGCATGTAAGATTAATATATAATGAAGTAAAATTGTTTTTCAAAAATTTGAATTGGTAATAAAATTATGAATTTATTTTAGTCATTAAATTTTTTTTACCTATGCTGTATAAAATATTTCCTGGAATATTGAAAATCTATTAACAATTGTCTGTTTGATATTAAGGAAATATTTTTTTAAAAAATTTTATAATAAAGCAAATTTTTGTTTATAATATTGTTTGATATTATCAACTTTAAATAATTAGGAGGCTTTAAGTAAAATATTTATATAGTTTATTCAATTTTATTAGACCAAGAAAGATAAGTCTTAGAAAATTAATTTCTAAATGACATTAGGGTAAAGGTTACTTATAGTGTGCCCCTTGCCGCGCCAAGGATGCCAAGTCGCCAATAAAGATGGCGGACACTGTAAACAAACACTTTTAAGGGTTAGTGACGGTTACGACTTTTCGCAATATAATGATGATTTTTTTAATCGATAAGCATTGTCTTTTTATTATTATTTTTTCAGGCCCGGTGCGTTCAGCAGATGCCGGAGGCATCTGTTGAACTCACCGGGCAGAATTTTTTAACTTAAAAAAACATCCTACGGCTTCGCTATGCCCGGGAGCGGGAAATTAGTAGCTTCGCTAGCACATTGAACATAAGGAATGTTCGGATAACATGAACAGCAAATAATAAATAATTGAGGAAGACAAAGATGCAAAAAGAATAGATTTAATAGGAAATTTTAAAGGCATAATGTACAAACTTGTAGTATTTAATTTGTTGTAAAAAATATTCCTATCACCCTTCATCCATTTATCAGGTTCGAAATGACCACTGACCTGTCATCCACTCTTGAATAAACGCCGAAAAAATAACTAGCGAAGAAAACAAACGACAGAGCTTTAAAAGAATGACGAGAAATGCGAATAATTCTATTGCAGACGGTTTTTAAAGAAAGAAACCAGACGACTTCGTAAAGAAGTAAAGCAGACGATTTTGTGAAATCGCATACTGAGAATTAAAATGAGTAAAGGAATAAATATTTTATAATCGCATTAAAAATATAATTGAAACTTCTTATTAACTATACAAAAAATCTGAATTATAATACAGATCAAAAATAAAATATTTAATTGATATTATTTTATTATTTTTAATTTAAGTTTTCAGAAAAGAGTTGAAGCTCATGTACAATTCAACCATTGTAGAAAGAAGTAAACAAAACATCATTAGGGTTACTACAAGAACCTTGTATTGGGTTGCCATATTGGCGACAAACTCGGGGGCACACTAATGACCATTTTAACCGACATTAGTAAAAAGCAGATATGAGAAAGCTTGTTGCTTTTATGGTAACATTGCTGGTTAAGTTCTGCTATAGGAAAATGCCTATGGATATTTTTGCATTGATGGAAATGGAAAATTTTCTGTTGGCAAACAAAAGCTTTTGAAATACCTAATAAAATTTTGATCACTATTTTTATATTATTAAAAGGAAATATCACTTTTACATTAAATGATTAATATTGTGGTAGATTCTATATTATACTGCATATTTTATGTGTGGACAATGTTCCATTTTTTAGTGATATCAAAAGTAATTATGAAATCAGCAGATAAAGAAATAAAATTAGCTTTTTAAGTATAAATATTCTTATTACAAGAAGGTTTAATCTTTATTATTTTGCCATTTTAATAATATAGAAAAATTATTTTATTTAGGATGTTTTTAATTTTTACTGATATTTAAAAATTTTTTAATTATAATGTCAAATTTTATAGAATTGTAATTTTTTAAATTCTGAATTTATCTTCGTGACCAAGTATTGTGCAAAGTTACAAAAGGAGTTGCGAGAAATTTTATTATTTAATTTTTAGCTGATTAAGATCTGCTATAGAAGTTAATGTGTCTTAAGTTATTTTTATATTTCTCAAAGTCTAAATATTATTTATTGGTATGCAAAATATTTTAAAATACATGTATATCTTACGAATTTGTTAAATTCATTGTCCTTCATGTAATTACAAAGCTTTAATTGATGATTCTATTAAATATATTATTTGATTTATTTTGTTTTCTTGGAGCCTTATAATGTAGGCTTTTCAAGGGAAAAAATATATTCTTACTCGAATTTTTAATTTTTTAAAGTATCTTTAGAAAAAAAAATTAAACATTTGACTCATTTTATTTGTTAAATATATTGTAATAGAAAAGAAGTAAGTGGTATGTAATGAGATTATTTATTACAAAATTTGTAATATTTTTAATATATTACAAATATAAAACTTAACTTATATAAAATAATTGTATAAGTTATGTCTTGCTTCAAATTTTTTTAAAGCAGATATGAGAAAGCTAGTTACTCTTTCTGATGACTTTGCTGGTTAAATTCTGCTATAGTAATGTGTCTTTAGATTATTTCTTTTAAGAGAAATATTTCTATGGACAAACACTATTTGTTTAAATTCTTTTTTCAGTTAACAGTTTCTGCTTATTGGTACTATTCCTTTAGCCAGGTGCAAGCAAAAAAAAAAAAAAAAAAACTAATGATGTAAAATTGCCCCAAATTTTTTTTTTCCCCCCCCCCTCATAAAAATTATTTTTTAATGATATTTAACACATTCGCTGCCACCAAAATTTATATATCCATCCTCAGAAGCCAAATTAAAAAAAAGTGTTTTAATGATTAAAAACATTCCTAATATTTTAATAGTAAAGCCAGAAAAAAAAAAGAAAAACCTTTTATTTTCGTGTTTAGTAAAAATAATGCTTCACTAACGTGCCACAAAAACCTCATCGTTCAACCTCCAAATCTGAACTAAAACTAAAGCAGTTTACTTATCATACTCGATTGTCGCCCCAGAGTGTCACCGGCATGGGAGGTAGCGCCATGCTGACGCGCCAGCGGCAGCGAATGTGTTAATCTCATGGGTATATTTTAGTGGTTATAAGAATATCTGGTGGCTAACGATAGTTATAAGGTGGAGCATTATTTTCTTTCTGTCTTGCTTTAATAATTTGCCATATAAGAATTAAACTTATTTACTACTTAAGTTGAAATGCTTTTTGTTCAAAAATTTTGTTTAATACAATACTTATGAATAGAATCATGTAATCATGAATGACATAAATATGCTAATCAGTCATAGTAGTATTGACTCTGATTGGTTGATAGTTGCTGTTTAAATTTAATTAAAAAGAGAAAAGAAACTTGAGAATTAGAACATTAAATTTTTTTTTAGAAAAATGCTTACCTAAAGAAAAATTATGTTTTTCATGATATTTTTTCCTGAAAAATGAGGAATATTTTGAAATGCTGATGATTTAAGGTGTATGCAATCACAATGCAACTGCTTATTCATACAAGTATTACTATTAGAATGCATCTTTATTTGCGATATCAGAAAGGTTCCTTTTGTAAAGTTAATTAATAATTTAGATTAATATATTATATGACAATATTTTTAATATTTAAAAAAAGATAATAAATGCATTAGTTTTTTCTGATTCTGTCCTTTTAGTAAGGCAATGTGATAAATATATTATCCTTGAAATATGTATTGAAGTTCTCCTTCATAAACCATTCTGAGTAATTGAAGGCAGCCAAAATCAATAGATTTCCATTCTAATGTATTGAAATTTTATGAATACAAACCTGAAATATATGTATATATAATTGTAATAAAAATATTTTAATGGTGGACATATTTAAAGTAAGAATGCTTAACAGTTTTTAAATTTTTGTCATCAACCTTCGTTAAATACAAATTGTATTTATTCAACTGCCCACTCCTATTATAAAACCTAAAAACTGGAAATATGGGATGTAGCAAATGGGGGAAAGGAACTGGCTACAAATAATTAAAGTTAAATAAATATGATTAAAAATTTTTTTATTAATTTTGGGTGATTAGTAGTTTAACCCCCTTCTTCGCCAAGTTGGCAATAATTTGCCAAAGATGGCAACTTTATGGTTTCCTATTATGGCAACCCTAGATTATCTTTTTCCTTGACCGGAAGAGCTGCCCTGTTCCCTTGTCTATGATTGGATAGTTTCAATAATTAAAATCTTATCGGTAAAAAAAAACTAGTCCGTTAATTTCATTCCTATTTCCGTTGCTTCTTGAGTAGGTACGATCAATCATGACTTCTTTTAAATTTATCGATTACAAGAAGAATTTAGATGAATGTTTTATCAAAGAAGTGATATTCCAGCGGGTATTTTTCTTTGCTACCAGTATATGGTAAGAAATTTGTATTAGATTTAGATTGACTGGTGAGAGGCAGGAGGAGTCTTGGCTGAGCACATTAAGCGAATGTAAATGTTTGTTAAGCAACTATTAAAAATATTATAAATTTTAAAAAATGGGGGGTTCAGGGGGCTCTGCCCCCCTAAGAAGAAAAATATTCTTTAAAAACTATTAAAAATGTTAAAAATTGTGATAGAAACTTTTCCTTGTATTTAATTTGCATAAAAACTGTTAATTTAAATTTTCTGTTTCAGTTTAAATATTGCCATTAGTTATTTAAAATTATAGCTTTTAAAATACATTTTTTTGTTTTCTTTTTCAAATTTGTCTCCTCAAAAACCAGCAAAATGCGCCATTTTTTTCAGAGGAGTCCTCCAAAAAACATGGCGCGTTTTCGTGGTTGGCGATTTTTGAAAAGTGCGCCAAGCAGGGGGTTAAACTACGATCGCACCTTTATTTTTTAATAAAGGATATATAAAAAAGTGAAATAATAAATTAGGCTTAGTTATTTTTAATTAAAATATTTTAATATAAATTATATATTATTATATTAATTATATACTGCCCTTGAGAACATTTTTTATTTGATTATTGTACTTGGAGTAAGAGATCTTATATTCCTTTATTTCTGAATTTTACTTTAAACTGAAACTTAAACCTTACAGGAGTGCTACACCTTCCACCGCAAATTATTCTGCTGCTAACCAGGCAACTGCTGGCTACACTGTGCAGCACTCAGCTCAACCCTATGCAGCAGCTGCTACTGCTCAGCGCTCCAGTCAGTCTGCATATGAAAGTTACCAACAACCTACTCACACAACTACAAATTATCCATATGCATCTAGGCAGCAGGTAAAAATACTAATTTAAAAAGTTTTTTTAAACTTAATTTTTATTGTGTATTAAACAATTCTGAATTCTTGATGCTAATATTTATATTCTCTGAAGTTTTCTTGAATATGAAAATTTTTCTTATCACTAAACACTGCTTTTCAAGGCATCTGTTTATCATATGTTTTTATTAAGGAAAGAGAATTTTCTCAGCTTTCTAGATAAGATTACTTGTGAGAATTTACTAATGATTTCATGCTCGAAGAATACTATTTTTATTCTTTTATATAAATACTTTCACATAACATAAAATTTAAAGTTATATATGTATTTGTGTGTTTGCAATGATATTTTAAACTCTTAATTTAAATATAAATTAATTTCTTAACTTTCAGTTCAGTTTAGCCCATATTAACTTAGTTCTAAAATATTCCCTTATTTCCCGATCCCATTCCACTTTTTCTATTTCATTCAAGAGAAGCTTTGTTAAATGTTTTAGTCTATGGTCCTATGCACGTAGTTGCTAGTTAAAACTAAATATTTTTTTAAATATCAAATGTTTCCCTACTTGATTTGGCACTTTTGGAGGAAATCCCTATTGAAATCTTATTGTTTATGAGCACTGTTGAAAAATATTTTCCCTGTCAAAATCTAAATGGTATTTGAGACCAGAGAGTGATTTCTCTATGCTTCTGCTTAGGTGCTGCGCTGTGTGTGGACGTGCCTTGTCCAAACCTCTTGTATGTAAATCATAACCTCCCCAAAGTTTCTGAAGCTATTTTTATTTCTGTTATACCCAGAAAAAAAAACTGATGACCCTAACATAAATGTCAAAAGCTGAAAATAAAACCAGAAGAGGAATGATTAATAAGAAATTTGAAGGGAAAGGAAAACTGTCAAATAATTTTGATAAATTTCAGTTCTTTATTGAACAATTAAAACTCGCTCACACACACACATAAATAACTTAGGTGCAACTCAAAACTGGGTATTTGCAGAGGTGTTTTTATACCCTTCATGTTTGTTCTAATAATTTATTTTAAATCAGTGCATGTACAGAGAGCATGGATAGTCAGTGTTAAATATTAGTTTTCACTTGCCTGTGGTATAAAATACTACAGAAAATTATTTTGTATATATTAAAGCTACATATAGCAAATTACTAGCATGATCTTGAAATTCTAAATTGAAGTTTATAATCTAATGCAGAATACAAAAGAAGTTACAGTATTTATTTGGGACGAAAGAAAAGGTTTGTTTAATTTAGAATTGGATATTTAATGTAAAAGTAGCAGGCATACAATTTAATAAAATCTTTAAAGCATTTGAAACTTCACTTAACAGGGCTAAATAACAAAAAATTTAAAGAAATATTGCTTTAGATTGTACTTTTTTTGATCAGTAATGAGTAAACAAATCAAAGTGTCCATTCATTACCATTAATAAAGTTTCTTAGGGAGAAAGAGTAAAATTTCCTGAAAGGAGCAATAAGAGTGAAATCTTATTAATATGGTGCATTTTAAATAAATATTATCATACCTAAATACTTTTTTAAAAAAAGCTTTTGTTTTTTATATATTTTTCAAACTTGATAATTTTATAAAATTTCCATTCTTTTGACTTGATTTTCCAAACTCCTTCTATAGTGAAAAAATACCATTCTTTGTAAAAATGTATTAAATTTCTCAACCAGTGTCAATAGTTTTAATTTTCATGTGAATGAGGGATTGAAGCGAATTACTAGAAAATGGAGTAAATTTATTCGAACCATAACTCATACTTACAAGGAGCTCTTTCTTTTTATAAAGTTTATCTTAAAGTATTTTAATATTTCTTTGCATTGTTTTATACTAGGTTTTCTTTTTGTTAACTATATTTTTCTTATATTGAGAGTAAAAAGTACTTTTTGTTTGTTTCATAGACAACGTATGAGAAAGCTCAAACTTATTACCAGACTCAAGTTCCCTATTCGACAACTGAAACTCCACATTACCAAAGTGGTAAGATGTTTTACATTTTAAAATAAAAATCAGCTTTTCAGATAATCATAGTCAAATCCATTTGTTATCTTATCTAATGTAATTTTAAGTTATGGTGTAATTAAATTTAAATATATTTAATGAATCATGAAATAAAAAATACAAGCTTTTCATGCATTTTTATTGGTATTTAGGAACAAAATAAAAATAATTTATATATAGTTCAATTTAAAGAATTTATTTATCTATGTGGTTTATTATGGCCTGAAGGGTTGTTGAGCAACTGGAAATGAATTTAATATTGTTTTTCAGAAATAAATATCAAGCCTCTTATCTATATATTGGAAGTAACTTCATACAGTAGGTTGGCTACAGAAATTGTGGAATTTTTTTCCTCCTGGCTTATGGCTCAGAATTATATTAGTTTCTTAGCTTTTTTCCTACTCAGAATCATATACAATATAAATAAATTGCTTTTCACTGTTATTTTAATGAATAAAAAGATATGAAATTTATTTTTAAAAAAAGATTAACATCCTAAAAATTTATTACGCTAATAAGGTTATGTAATAGTATAAGTTAATTATATAACTATCAAAACTGACAAATATTTTGTTGAAAAACCCTCTAATGAGAGTATGCTAAAGGCAACTAGTTACAAATAACATTATGTATTAAATATTACATTATTTTTAAGTTAATACGCTTAATGAGTTTCCTAACTTAAATGAGTAAATGCAATTTTAATCACAAATTTGCCAAATGTATTGGGATTCATATTTGTATAAGGAAGAAAAAATAATGACAGTAACTACAAGAAAAATGTAGTTTTTTAAAGAAATTGCAGAATACTACTATAAGCTTACTATCCTTTTTAGTGAGTAACAATAAGCCAGTATATTCTACTACTACCAATGTGAACTACAATACTCGACAAGCTTCTTCAGCGAAGGCTCAGACACAGACTGCACAACCAGCAGCGTCGTCATATCTGTATTCGACTGGTGCATCATCTGGAAATTCTACATCTAATTACAGTTCTACATACAATAGTTCTGCTGCTACAACAACTTACTCGGGTATGTTTTTACTTAATTTTTATTTAAATTTATCTTCATGCGTGCCAGATTTTCTTTTATCCTTTCAAATATTTTGATCTTTTTGTTTGATTTAATAGGCTTTAATTTTTTGTTTTACCATTTATTAATTTTAAGAGTATTGTAAATAGTGCCACAAAGTTGCAAGGTTTTAATTTTTATGTGCTAGATTATGACTTATCTTAAAAATAATTATTTAAAAAAAAACTTCTTTCAATCTACATAGAAATTTAGTTTTTAAAATTCATGGGCTTTTAAGGGACCTGATAACATTCTTCTCTGATCACCATGGATAGTTAAATATTATCATTTGCAAAAATCCTAAAATTGTGATTTATAAGAATCTATTCCATTCTTAATCTTTGAAAATCCTTAGTATATATGTCTAGAACTTTGCAACTGTCTAATGAAAAAAATTGTCCTTGATAATACTAAGATTTTAAAATATGCCGTCTTAATGCATATACTTTCTTGAAAAAGGATAATTTTAGAAATAAAAAAATAGCAAATTCTTATAATAAAAAAATTTGGTGTAATATCTCTTATATTCCTGAATATTTTTTTTTATTTTTTAGCATCTATGTATGTGCAACAGTCATCCGTTTCTGTACAGCCTGTCCAGGCTGCTGTTCAAACTAGCATTGTACAGCCCACACAACAAGTACAGGCTATTCAGACTTCAAACACTAGTGCAGTAACAACTCCCAAAACACAAGGAAACAACTGGATGTCTTTCAAGAAAGGCCCAGTTAGAATGGCTCGACCAAAACTTCCTCCTAAGCCTCAACAATTGCATTATTGTGAAGTTTGTAAAATCAGCTGTGCTGGACCACAGGTAAGATGTTTAACCGTTGTAAATGACTATGTTTAGTTCTCTCTTTTATCAATATCCAGGAAAAAGTTAGTTGGTAGTTATAAATAACTTGAATAACTGTGGTTTAATTTCTTTTAAAAGCTTACTACTCAAAGTTACTGCATTAATATAATTTATTAGAAGATATAAGATTTGCCTCGCATAATTAATAAAGGAGGAGGAGGACCAGTCTTTATTTTGAATGCCAAAGCACATATAAAATATTTTTGCCTTTTTTATGTATATATAAATATTTTTTTTAGACTTATCGAGAACATCTTGAAGGACAGAAACATAAGAAAAAAGAAGCTGCTGCTAAAACTGGAACTGTGGTCCATCATGTATCTAGGGGTGGAACAACTTTGAAATGTGAACTTTGTGATGTTACTTGTACTGGATCTGATGCTTATGCAGCACATATTAGAGGAGCCAAGCACCAAAAAGTACTCTATGAATTTTTATGATGTTATTGTAGTATGTTGATTTTTTTTTTTAAGTGTAAAGCTTTAACTTTTAAAATTCTGTTATATTTTAGGTTGTGAAACTTCATACAAAATTAGGAAAACCCATTCCTTCAACAGAACCTCAAGTTGTTCACACGGGCACAACCAATGCTACAAATAAAGCTGCAGCTGCTGGAAATAAGACACCTACTAAAGGTAATGCTGCTAAAAAGACTGGTCCGCCTAAAATTACTTTTGTTGGTAAGTTCAGATGTTCGGAATAACTTCTTATCTCAATTTATTCATTTCAGTGTATAATATACTTCATTTGGGGATCTTATCAAACATCTCCATTTTTTAAAAATTTATTCTGTTTTCTTTTATTTTTTCAACATTGATTACTATGTTTAAGTAAAATATTATGCAATTTAAAAATTCTGTTCAAATTTGAACATGGTGAAAAATAATTCTATTCTGATATTTCATTAAAAAGTATTAGACATAATAAGGGATTGCATAGTAATCAATTATTTTATTTTTGAATGTATTTTGTTTTCTTAATTTATATTAATGTACTATTAAAATTAAATTTATATGAGCTAATATTTTAAGAGAAAAATATCCTTCAATTATAAATTAAATTACATTAAAATATGGGGCAATTTGAAAATGTTTACAATTTATTACGGTCATGCGTATGAAATCATTTTTATATAATACCATGTGGCTCTGTTTGCTGGTGAGTTGCAAAGACTGTGAAACAATATTTTGGTTGATTGTCTCATCAGGGTTTGTTTGAATTGGAAGCTATTTTTTCAAATGCGGCTATACTATTGTTGCATAACTGGTACCTAGGTGTATTTGAAAATGTATTATAAAAAATTAATACTGAAATTTTATTTATGTTGTGAAAAAATTTGTAGTTAACCCGTAGTTGATTCTAGTTCAGCTTCTTTAAACCTATTTGATATTGTTGAAGGGAATGTTTTTGTAATTAATACTAGGAGACAATCACTATTAATACTGTTCTGTAGTCTTTAGTAATTACATATGATCTTCCCAGCCATAAGTATTTTATAAACTTGACTCCTCTATGCATGCCTTTTAGTTACCCTCTACTAAAATTAATTTGCTACTGAAATGAGTAATGGTTATGATATAGAAAGTTAATTCGAACTTACTGTGTTTCGAAAATTATATGCAACTTGCTTATTTGATTTTTAGATTATAAATTTTTTGTAATCAAACATATGATTAAAGATTTATGTCATGAAATATGTAGTTTTTAGACATTTTGTTTGTAGTTTTGATATATTATATGCACCTGAATATCTTTATTAAAGAAATAGTTTGATTATTTACTCTGGAAATTCTTAATATTTAATCATTAATTAACATTCATTTTTTTGCTTTTTTAATTCAAGCATTTATAAGTAAGAATTGTAATTTTCTTATTTAGAAAGGTAATATGAAATTAGAATTATATTCAACATATTTTCATTGCATAACAGTTCTAAGAGATGCCACCTAGAGTCTTCTTTGTGTATTTTAAAAATTATTGTTCTTACTTGATTATGGAGAAAATGATGCTTTCAAAATGAGAAATTTCATAATGTATCATTAAGGCTCTAGTTCAAAAGTCTTGGTGTGTTTAAGCTAAGAAAAAAATGCTGAAACGCAGAGATTTGTTCCACTTCAAAAATCTAATTAGCTACGGAAAAGGCTTTCAAATGAAAGCTTCATTTTAACTGTAATTTTGTCCTTCTCTTTACAAGCAAGTGTAAAAATATTGTCTTGAGTATTGTAACACTATATATCTTTTGTTAATACCTTTGATTTAAATCTAATTTAACAGCTGCAAAGGCTGAAGAAAATGCTGATCTCAAAGAAGACAATGAAGAAGAAAGTAAGAATATAACGAAAATTCTGTTTTCCTACTTTTATGACATATCTTTGTTTATTGAATTATATACTTATGAGGTCTAAAATAATTCTGTTTTTGATATTATGACTTTCTTTATAGAAGGAGATAGTTCTAAAGAAGATGATGTTCAGCCTGTAGGTAAGTTTGATCTGAAACTATGATAGGGATTTAAAACTATGTTTAAAATTATAACTAATGCTATTTAATGGTATTAGTTTTTTAAAAACTTTTTTGTGTTTTATTATTGAAAATGGCTAAAACTTTTTCTTATTTCAGGTCAAGATTATATTGATGAAATTAAGAATGAAGAAGGCAAAGTTGTTAGTTTCCAATGTAAATTATGTGAATGTAAATTTAATGATCCTAATGCTAAAGAAATGCACATGAAAGGTCGTAGGCATAGATTGCAATACAAAGTAAGTTAATCAAAAAGCTGATTTCATATTATGGTCAAATAAATTCTCATTTTATGTATCTTTTATTACTTGTTGCAGTTTAAAATTAATATGTTGTGCTGAAGTTAAAAAATATCAAAAAAGGATGTAAAAAGAAAGAAAAAAAATCTTCTAACATCATCTTGTACATTTTTACATTCAATTATATAAATGCTAGTATGGAATATATTACGTGGCATTAATTTGTTTTAACAGCATGTAATTTTTTAATGAGAAACTTTATTTTTATATTTGATCTTTTAATTAAAACTTAGTGGCTTAAAATAGAATTTAATATGAAATCCCGCATGTTTAAAATATATAAATGATGTGTATTTATATTAGTGATGTTGAAATCATCCATATTCATCATTGGAATGTGTTAAATTAATCAGTAATCTTGTAAATGATGTATTTTATTTTAATTAGTGAAAAATTCTATTTTTAGAAAAAAGTGAATCCTGATCTAGTAGTTGATATCAAACCTAGTCTACGTCATCGTAAGATTCAAGAGGAAAGACTGCGTCGACAACAAATGATGGACGATTATTTTAAAAGACGGGAAGAAGAAAGATGGAGAGAAGAAATGAGGTTAGTAAATTTGCATAATTAATAATTTATTGTTGTCTTTAAGGCAATGAAGATGGTTGCTAAATTAATTAAAGATAAACTCCTGTACTATTATTTAAGATCTCTTGATTATATATATTCCAAAACTGTATTTAATAATTTTTTCCTTTAATTTTATTTCCCTTTCTTAAAATTCGTAACTTATTCGATTTTTAAAAAAAGTTTTTAATTGATTAAATTTTGATTTGAAAAGTTCTAGTGAAATTTAGAATTTTTGTTTATTTTTGATGATTAATTTTTGTGCAAATAAATGAGAAATAAATATGAAAGTTATTCTAAATGTTTTAATGGCTTTATTTCAATAGTGGTGTGAATTTTAGGTTAATGGAAGAGGAAGAACGACTCTATTGGGAGGAACGAAGACGCTATGAAGAAGAATTGGAACTATATGAATGGCATAGGCGCTATAATAGAGAACCACGAATGGGACCACCAATGCCTCCACCCCCACCTCGACCTTATATGATGGGAATGCCCCCTGGTGTTATGGGACCTCAGGGTGTTAGTATTTTTCTTTTTGAAATATATTGTAATAACTTTCATTCTCAAATTTTACCAGTTAAAATTTCTTTAAATTCTTAAATCCCCTCCCCTTTTAAAAATCGAATTTACTGATGCTCTCTCTCCATATATATATATATATATATAATGTGACATGATCGAATAACGCAACAAGGATCAAAACTTAAATAACATTTTAATTTCTTCATTTATTTGACATAGCATGATTTCATGAAAAAATAAATTTCAGAATTGAAATAAATTTATAGTGAATGGGTTTATCAAAATAAGATAAGCTATTGTACTTTAAAAAATGACTGTTATTTCTAGAATACTATATACTACAATTCTATTGTTATTTGAAAACATTTTTCTTTTTACAATAGCTCAAGAATATGGTCAGATACATTTTATTATGTTACTGTTTTGTATTACCTTCAAATTCAATTCTTTTTTCAAAAGATTGTTTTAAATGTTGGCATGAAACATGTATGTTTTCTGTAAAAGATTGATAACATGACAATTATTGCAGTTGAGGAGACCTGATACAGTGGATGATCGTCATGTTATGGCTAAGCATACTCAGATATATCCTAAAGAAGAAGAATTAAATGCTGTTCAGAAAATTATCACAAATTCAGAGAAGGCTCTGAAACTTGTGTCAGATTGTCTAACAGAAAAGACTGATAAAAAGTAAGCAAATTTAAATGCTTGTTTAATCAGATTTGTCAGAATTCAGATAATATAGATGCATTTCTGCATTTTATTTTGTATTAAAAGATGCATTTCTTTATAGAGAACCTCCTAAAGTAGCTGTCAAAACAGAAGAAAAATCTTCAGATTCCAAATCATCTACAGCAACAGAGTAAGTCTGATAATAAAAAAAAATATTTAATTTAGATCAACTAGCATATATAAGAATTAATCATGTGATGAAGAACTAACCATTGATAACATATTGAGCTACTCTTTGGTAATTTTCTGTTAGTGTTAAAAATCTGTTCCCATCTGTAAAATTCTCATCACTTTTAATTAACTAGTAATTATTCAATAATGAATAGTTTGAATATTAAGACTTAGTATCTATGCATATATAACTAATTCTAATTGTATAAGTATCATTGAAAATTTTGTCTATTTTGCTATTTAATCTAGAAAGCAGATTGTGCCTCTTTAGTTCAATAAAACTTAATCAATGACTAGAAACTAAAAAAATGTTAAGTCTTTAGATGCTATAATTTTTTATTATGGAAGAATCTCATGTATGCATTCTCTTCGGAAATAAAAAAAAGTATTTGTTATTTATTTTAAATATTAGAGGGAACAAAGAGAATAAAGATAAAGAAGCTCCTCAACCATATCGTGTATTAAAAGGAGTCATGCGTGTTGGATCTCTTGCTAAAGGTCTTGTTCTGACGGGTGATTTGAATGTGAAGCTTGTTGTGATGTGTGCTGAGAAACCCACAAGATCTCTTTTAGAAAAAGTTATGGAACACCTTCCTAAACAATTATCTGTGAGTATATATTTTTATTAGAAACTTTTGAGGAAAAAATTATACTGTTTTTAAAATGTAAACATTATTTTTGAAAGTTATCTTGCAGTGCTGTTTTTACAGTAAATTAACAGTGTTCTCTATGAGATTTAAAAAAAAAAATATTGAGTGTTTGGCTATTGGTAATTATTGACTTTATTCATCCTAAAAATAGTTAAGTTTTATTGTTTACTGATTACTGTAATATTCTGCTATGGATATGTTATTTTAATACTTCCACATTGGTTTGATGATTTGAGAAGATTTGTAGTTAAATTTCTTCTCCTTAATGCACATTTTTAAGTGACTCAGTATGTTCTCATGAGACATTTGCCTACCTTAAACATATAGAAGTTTGGCAAGGCTGCTTATGTCCTTTAATCATTGCTTAGCTACATCATTCTCCTTTCCACTAAGTTTTTAATTATAAAAATTAAATAGAATTGTAAAATGTATTTTTATAATATTTAAATTCATTAATTTAAATTGCCTGGTAAAAAAAATTGTTCTTACAGTGAAATCACATTTGAAGTGTAACACAGGGTTAATTATAGATATCTTGCTTATTCTTAAAGCGAATAAAGCAGAATTGAGTGCTTTTTATTTAGAAGGGTTTGCAAAGGAAGTGAGAAGAAAACATTTTATTACATGGAAATTCCTGAGCCTCTATAACAGTGTTATCTTTTTTTTTGTATGTGTGTGTTTGTCCTAAATAAACAGCTTAATTCTTAAGTGTATAATAGTGTCTTTAGTAAGAAAAATATGTACATCAGCCTTTATTATGATAGATTGTGATATAAAGAGAAGTATTTCAATAATGTGTGCACAGAAATACTAGTATCACCCGAAGCTACATTCTATGTCGCATCAAAAAAATATGCTAGAGAGAAGGTAACTGTTTCAGTTTAGGATCAACTTTTCTATGAAATAATAAAGATACTTGAATGCTTGTAAAACTGCTGCATTTCAAATTGAGAAATTCTCTTTAGGCAGTAGCTGTATACTCGAGTTTCATTTAACCGGAATGTTATGTACCATTTTCTCCAAGTTTTAAAGCAAGACAAATATAATTCCTTTTAGACAATTTTGTAAAAATGTTTATAATGATAATTAACAATTTACATTATTATGCATTTGCTTGAGTATTTTTTCAGAATGAAATATATTGTCCTGTTTCAAATTAAATGTATGGGGGAAGGGGAAATTTATTTAAGAGAATGTTTCACATTATAAATATGATCTTAAAATGAATTTTCATTAAACAAGAATTTGTTATATTTGCATCTTTTTTCAAATCCTTTCTCAAAAAAAATCTCCACTGTAGAATTTTAAAAACAAAGAAGGAAATAAAAATTACATTTATTTAGTGCAAAATTTGAATGTTTTTGAAGACTGTTAAAATTTTGACAAAACATTGTATTATCCTACAAGGCATGGCTATATATTATAACCTGTGATTTAAAAATAGGACTCTGAATTCTATCACTAATCATTAACAAGGAGAGGGGATGGGGTTGAAATCTCAGTTCGGGGTGAGATTTAATATAATGAAAATTGGATAACAGTCAAGTTATCAGTATATAAGCTTTACTAAAAGTTTGAGGACCATTTTTTAAAAATAACTGACAGACCAATGTGTCTTTAATATCTACATGGGTGAACATTCTAAATGTATGATATCGTTATTTTAAATCTCATCCTGAACTCGGATTTCAAACCCGTGCCCTCTTTTAAGTCAGTTAAAAACCTCAAAGGGCTTTAAAAATATATATTTACATTCTGAAATATCAAGTATGTTTGCTGATAGATATGGTGCTGTAAATACCCACTGCTATTTTAATTCTTTTGGAAACTTGGGCATGTACTCTTTTTCATCTTTTCAAAAAATAGTACTCTCTTCCCACTTAAGTATGGCATGAATTTTGTTAGGCTTATAAATTCGTTTACAGTTATTTTTGCTCTTAAAACTTATAAATATTTTTTATAAACTTTTTGCCTTTTTTTAATGAGAACTTGTGGAAGGGAACATTTTTTGTATGAATTAATATAAAAATTTTAATACTTGTGTAATAATTTTTAATGCAAAACTATTTGTGTAAACTTAAAAATGTTAGACACAATCAAAAACAATTAAATGTAGATTTTATTTGAAGTTTTTTAAAAATTAATGTTTATCAAGTCAAAAAAATAACTCTCAACTTAACAGTATTGAAAATAAATACTGCAAATTTCAAAGTAATAATCAGTGATGTGTACTGAATTAGGTTGTTGCACCAGATGAAAAATATGAAGTTACAAGATGCGTGGAAGAAGCAGCCATTGTTATAACTTCTGCTACTGATCCAAAAATAGTTGTGACTGTCACCCTGACATCCCCCGTGATGCGTGAATCTAACACTGATCCAAATGCCCCTGGAGGTATGCTTTTGGTCAATAGGTTTGATTTGTTTTGTGAAACTCAACTTTTCCAAAATCAAAACTTGTGTTTTAATGTTACCCTTAATTCCAAAATATTTTTTTAACATGTAATTTGTCCAATTCTGTTATAAAAACTTTTTGAATGACTACAACAATTTATAGTTTTCATAGCATGATAGTAATTAAATAAAAGACATATATATTATTAGGTTAAGTTTGTAGGCTGAAATTTACTTGTTTGAATCATTTCACCTGAAAATGATTTCTAATTTATCAGGAGTAATGAGGATTTCCATATTAGTTTAAATTTATCTAAAATATTTTATTAGTTAATTATATCATTACTAAAATTATTTTCAATTAATTGCTTTGATTTTTCTTTAATCATCTCCTCTTAAGCTTGTTGCACAAGGTTTGAAAATTAAATTATTTGTAGATTTTTTTCTCCCTTCCTCATTGACAATGTTTTAACTTTTTTGGAACAGATGGGTTAAAGTTATCATTTAGACAAACATTGCATTAAGTGAATTCTTATGCAATCAATAGAGAAATAAGGGCAATTAGGAAATATTAACAAAAATTTACCATCTATGTTTTAAAGACTGAAGAAAATTAATTTTTGTGTTGGAGTTACGATACCATTTAAAAAGTTAACAAGTAAGACTTTATATATATATATATATATATATATATATATATATATATATATATATATATATATATATATATATATATATATACAATCATATATACTTATTCAGTAAATTTAATTTAATATGTTTAAAAAAACTACAAATATCACACAAACAAAAATGTAAAAAAAAAAATCCCTCCTCCCCCAAATTTCACACTATTTGCAAATATTTTCTCCCCATATCTTTATAAATTATACTGTTTTAATTCTTAATTTTTTCTTCCATCTTTTAAGTGATGTCCTAATTTTTATGATGATAATAAAATCTTTATGGTTTCTTTTTATGCTTTAGAAGACTGTATGTTATAGAAACGTAATAATTTTTTAAAATTTATTTTATAAATATAGATTTTTTAATAGAAATATAATTTTTTTAATTTATTAGATAGATATAGAATTCTGTAACAGTATTTTTAAAAGTAAATTCAGTCAACATTTAAGTTTATTTATCATTAGGGTATGCTAAAAATTTAAATTTATTATATTTTTTAACACATTTTTTTTTAGCTTGTAGAAGTTTGACTTTCATGATAGATTAAGCTTTATTTTGCACCAAATATTTATCCCTATGTTTTAAAAACAAATCAAGAATATTTTGCAAGAAATAAAATATTTGCAAATTTATTCTCTTATAATCTATTAGCAAAGTTTAAATAATACAGTTTAAATGAACTTGAGACTACTTAATGAATCAAATTAATTTGAGAGTATGCTGTTATTGAAAAGGCTATATTATTTGATGCTTACTATTAAATAGATTTGCAGTATTGTGAATCTGCAGAATGGATGAAGTGGAATATATGCATATTACAAATTGATGAAGTTATAAAAGTATATTTGTTCGTGTGTACAGTTCCTGTTAGCCACACAATTCTTATGTTCAATGTGCTGCTAGGTTCCCATTGCTAGCAAAGCCTTGGATTAAATTTTTAAGTTTTAAAAATTCTACCTAGTGCTTTCTTCACATGCTGAAAAACATCATATTCCTTAAATTTTGCTCTTTACCCAAAAAATTGGTACATCCGGTTTGAAAATTTTCTTGATTTCAAGATTGTTAATAAAAGTAGTAATAGTGATCCCAAAGATAAAAAAAAAATTAGAAATAAAATTCGCTGATTCAGATTAAAATAAAAATTTCAATACTTACCAGTCAAGATAATAATTTGAATATGGTAAATGGCAACCGTAACTGTTTCACAGATTGTTTATTTTGTCCTCCGTCTTTATCAGTTATTAGTGTCTTCACATTTTTATTTGCTCATTATATGTAGTATAAAGATTATATAAATTTTTATTTACAATTGCATTGATACATGGAAACATTAAAATGTCATTTGATTCTGTAATCATACATTTATGCCAAATCAAAAAAACTTGTTAGATGCATGAAATTTTTTCTATTAATGTAGACTTTGAGGTTTAAAATTCTTACAAATTCTGTCTTCTAGGCTGTTAATTTAGTAATATTTAAGTTGTGTAATTGTATATATTTTTTAGTTCTTTAAGTGGCAGATATTTAACTTTGTTTAATTAAAAGGCATATTCCTCTGCAAAAAATAGTTATAGCATTAGTAGCAAATTTTTCGAATAAGATACTCTTTATGTTTAGCAATTAGTATTTTTTAGGAGTGTTGCTACTTATTTAAAGTTGCATGTCTGCCACTCAAAGAGTTTACTTACTTTTAGTAATGTGATGTGACCATGCATATAGAAATTGGATTTTCAATTTTTATAGTTTCTCTAGATTAAAATGTACGTGTGTAAGAAAATTATTAAATTGTTCAGTCATTCAAAAAGTATTAATATCTAGTTTTAAAAGTTTTCACCTTTTTGGATCAAGTATACATTCTAGCTTCTTACATAGTGATGAAACAGTTAGTATGTATCAAGTAACCTGTATATTTTGTTTAGTTCCGCTTTGAAGCTTTCAGGGGATGAGCTCCTCTACTTTGAATGCTGTGGGTGGCTGACCTGGAAGGATTTTTGATCACCCTGGGTGGTTGTCAGTTGTGCTGCCTTAAAGTTTGCCTGAAATGTTTGTCCTATATTCAGTATTCATGTGAGGCTATTTTAGGATGTCTCATTTTAAATTTAAAATTCATGCAATTTTTTCATTTTTCCAATAATGAGTTTATTTTAATTTGTATCATGAGACATATCATTTTGTATAATTGCTGGTAATATTGTTTTATTTTTAGTTTTGTTATTCTTTTTGAGTTTGAATTTTATTTAACTTAGTGTGTATAAAAGTAAAGTAGTATCTTATTTGTTGTTGAAGTGCTTCGAGGTACTACTTAACTTTTATTTTTGAACAAAGGCAGCACTTCAGGCATGCCCCCATAGGTCAAACACCCATTCCTTTCAGTCTCCTTGTGCTAATGTCAGTCTTCTATCATCTGGTTTTCTAGAGACTGTTACCGATCCACCGGATGTACTGGACAGGCAGAAATGCCTGGACGCCTTGGCCGCCTTGAGACATGCCAAGTGGTTCCAGGTTTGCATTTTCTTTACTTTTCAGCCTTATGTATATCTGCTATGTGGTAAACACTGACCCCTCTCAGAACTAGTCATTGTGATTTTTATTTTATAAAATTTTTAATGAGTTAAATTGAAAACTAGAGGATATTAAAGAAAAAAAATTGTGCATTATTGTTATGTTTCAAACTATTTTAAGCGTAATTTTGGGAATTGTAGATATTTGTTGTATCGTGATGTTTGGAATAATGCATCTAAACTACATCTTACTTGAATGCTTTGCTGTGAAATATACTTTTAATAATTCAAATTTCTATCTATGATCAAAATGTTTATTATGCATAGAAGTTAGTGTGGTCATCCATCTTGATTTTTAAAAACTTTCTCAATTCAAAATTCTTTTTTATTGCTACTATGGATTAATTTTTTGAATTCCAATGGAGATTATTTCAGCTTTAATAATGTACTGTGATACGATGGGTTAGATTGCGTTTGAAACATAACAAGTGGTGTTTTAAAGTTAATTTAAATAGATTTGAAAGGAGGTTTATTATTGCAAGTAAGACTTGCAATACATGAGGCTGGAAAGTCGTAAAGTCCTTCATTATGACTCAAATGCATGTCAGATGATGGACCATTCAATGAAATGATTAAAAATTCAATTTTCATAGCTTATCAGTGTGATTATGGATAACTAAAAACCCCTGATGTAAATTATAAAATAATGAAACATCAAAAACAAATTTTAGGAAAATTAAAATATCCATAATCACTTCTCATTTATATTGCTACGTTTTGGCTTAGATAATTGTGAATAATTTCATTTAAAACTTTTAAAAACCTATTAATCTTAATATATATATATGCAATATTTTTTTAGAAATAAAAATTGAATTCAATTGGAGTAAACATAAGTAGAAAATATTGGGGGAGGATATCCGCGGTATTTGAGCTGGGTTTAATTTGTTTTGCATATATATATAGCTCTGCTAAAATGTAGCTAAATGTTCATTCTTATGCTGAAACTCTAAATTATTTGGCGCCATACCTGAATTAGCTTTTAGATATTTGAACATGTTAAACTTCAAGTGAAATTACTACTAATTTTCTGGAAAAGGCAGATTATGAGATATACTAATTGAATATTCTGGGAAAATTAAAGAAGTTTTTATAAATGTACATTATTTTTGATTATAATTGCTGTTCCATTTATTTTTTTACATTAATTTATTTTTTATGAACTTAGTTTCTTTAATAATTATTTCATTTTTGATAAAAGCTGAAATTAAGTTGATTTCATTCAATGTATGTAGGATTGTTATTTATTAGATTAAAATATGTCACATTTTGACATTTGTCCCAAATTTAATTTATTTTGAAAATGTTGATATTTTACAAACTGAAATGAGGGAGGGGTAAAATGTATAAATGATTCTTGGAAATTTACGCTACAAAAATCCTTCCTTAAAATTTGACTCTTCCATAGAATTTGAATCATATATTTAAATTATTGCAAAAATATAATAACCAAGTTTGTATGGACGATTTAGATTCTCCAAATGAACTCATATTTGTGGATAAACAAAACATTGAGAGAACTTTTTTTTTTCTTTCTGTGATTACTTCTCAAATTTCAAGAAATTGTAAGTCTTTTTAAAATAGGGAATTATTGAACATAACATTTAGAAAGTGTAATTCTAAAATAGGTAGCGTTGCTGTAGAAATATGGAAATTATAGTACATAATACATAATTTAAAAAAATAATTAAATAGAAAGTTTTTCATTTATTTTTAATTCAATTCCTACTTAAGTCAACAAAGAATTTTTATTTTAGTCATATTTTATTAAATAAAGGCAATTGATATGAATTGATCAAAAAATTATACCTGTCCAAAACAAAATCAAGTTCCTATCCATTGAAATCGGAACAGTCTTGGAACAGAATCAGAATACACAATGCAAATGCATAAATTTTCTACTCCAGTAGGGGAAACGCAATATGAAAGAAAAAAAAGTAGTAATTTTCTATATTTTAATTCGAAAGTTTTTCAAAATGTTTTCGAAAAATCTATGAATTAACAATTTTTAATTTTCAATTTATCAAACAATAAGAAAATAAAGAGAATCTTTTCAAGAAATTGGTTGGAAACTTGTTAAGCCTTACCTCATTAGCATGGAGAAAAAACAAACTGAACTCATTACTTATTCGGCCGTAGAGAAGTGAAGATTTTTGGTGATAATATTAGTTTTAATTGATTAATAAAAAAAAATAATGAATTCATTTTTGAAAAAACTATATTAACATCAAATGTCATTTACTATAAGTTTAAAAAAAACTACTTGAACTTAAATGGATGAATTAATAAGTATTTTATTTATGATTGAAAATTTGAACAAATATATATAGGGAGAGTTTGCTATAATAGTAGGAATTGGAAAAAAAGAAATTAATGTTATTGCTTGTATTCTACCTTCATTTATGTTATATTTGATTGCCTTATTAATACACCAGGGGAATCATTTAATTTTTTTCTAAAATGGTTGAGTCCTTCTTCAAACTATTTTTACATTTTTTTAAAAATCTATCTATTGTGTTATATGTAATAGTGATTTTCTTTATTTCCTTCTATCTAGCACTTTAATTTCTAACCTTTTCATTAACAAAAGTACCTTTAAAAAAAGAACACTGTTGTATTATTAATTTCTTTTAGAAAAATTATGAATGACCAATATAAGATTTTGATTATAAAATTAGACTAATTCAAAACTTTTAGCTTTTTCTTAGTGTAGTTTTATTTGGTTGTTATGTGAATTATATTTTGGAAAAAAATAATTTAGCCCAATAAATACTTCACCACACTTCTTCCCCAGTTGAAATTTTTCAATTTTTTAAAATATTGTAAAGAATATTAAGAAAGCCTTTTTTAATACTTTTCTGTCACTACTTCAAAATGTTATATGTTAATTTCATAAAATTAATAACTATTTTTAAAGCAATGTAAGTGATAGAAAATGTTACTGTATATTATAGATAAAATTGATACTTGTAAATTTTTTTCCTTGCTCTGCTTAATGTAAATAAATATAAAATTTGAAATTGAGGAAACTTTAAAGTATATTAAAATATTGGATTTTTTTCTTTTCAACAATGTAATAGTTTGTAATTGATACCTTTTCAGCCTCTAATAGAATATTCTTATTAATGAATGTATTATTAGAGTATTTGAGAAAAATTATAATCTAAATTATAATTTCTTCTTTTCAAAATTAAAAAACAAAACTTGTTATTTTCTATGATGAGTTATCTGTATTAAGTATGTATGTCATAATCCACTGGAATTTGTTTTTCTCCCATGGGATCATTCTTTTTAATTGTTAAAGTAAGAAAGGACAAATTGCAAATAGTGTAAAATTAAAAACTTGAGTATTTTCTTGTCTAAACTTGTAGGTTTTATGTTATTCAATTTGTTTATTTGAGATTAAAAATTTACTCCTTTTTAATATATTAAAAATAATATAAAAAATAACCTTTTTTTTTTTTTGCATTTAAGTTACAGCCAATTTAAAAATATTTTTTTTAACTCCGTGCTATTACCTGAAATCAAGAAAAATATTTGAATTTTTCTCTGAAACTTTTATGGGCTTGTATTTGATAGTTGACTTTTAAAGTATTCATGTTTGATGAAAATTGCCTTTTTTGATGAACATTTAAGCTTATAATTAGAATTTTTAAACAAATAAAAGATTTCCATTTTTTTTTTTAATATGGACATAAGAGTGATTTTAAAGAAATCAGTTATCCAAGATTATTTCTTCAAGCTATATTAGTCATTCTTTGAACTTTTATGAAATTTCTAAAAGATCTTTTCTTTTTCTTGATATCTATTATAGATGATTATGAATCGTAAAATAGCTAAAATTCAACGAGTTCAAAATGTATAAAGTATAAAAATTAAATATTAATCCCATATTATAACTAATTTTTTATCAGTCAATTTAAAATACTACATAGTGAGTAATTTTCTTTAAAACTTTACGAGATTTAAATAATGAATATATTTCTAAAACTAAATTTTCAATGAGTTTTAGAAGCATGTGTTTCAAATTGCCTGGTCTATTTTCTTCTCATTTAACTATCAGAAAGCTAAATTTTGATTGTAATTATTTGTCACTTATTGCATTAAAACCAACATCAAACAAATGAAACTCGAAATTATTATAAATTCTACTCAATATTTTAAAATTTAACCAAAAAAAAAAAGATCTATTTAATTTTTATTTATTTTGTTCAAATATTTCAGTCTGCTTTATTCCAAAATTTACACTTTTGCTTCATAAAAAGTAGTTTGAAATAATTAATATTCGTTACATAATCATAACTTACTTTTTGCATTTATTCCTTTTTTTTATGGAGTTAAATTTTTAGTTTTTTTAATCAAATTTTTTACCTTTTTCAATAAAGGTGGAATAAAACATTTCTTAACTAAAATTTTGCTATTGCAGTTGAGTTTTAAAAAATTAAATGTGAAGTAGAATTTTTCTAATTTTAATTAAATTTAAAAAATAAAACTTTCTGTTTCTATTCAGAGTGGATTGATGAAGTATTAAAGAAATTTTCGGAAACTAAACATGAAAATAATAAGCTATGTATACGATCTGTTCATTAATATTTAGTTGAAAATAACCAAGTTATGTCTTTGCATGTTTTGCAAATATTTCTTTTTGTCAAATTTATTACTTTTTACTATTTTTCCTGTGTATTTCTTAGTGTTAACTTTTCTTACTTTAAATAATACAATTGTATGAGAGGGATTTTACATCTTTGCTATCTTTTTTGATGATATTTAAATGGAACAGTGCATAACATTTTGACCTTGAAAACACACACATTTTTTCTGTTTTTCAATTTTCCAGAAGCAATTCAGGTATGTGTTGCTTGGACTAATAAGATTTTTATTAAATTTAACTTTTGTTTCTACAGGCTAGAGCAAGTGGACTACAGTCTTGTGTTATGGTAATCCGCATCCTAAGAGATCTTTGCCAACGTGTACCGACCTGGAGCCGCTTGAATGGCTGGGTTGGTAGATTTCATTTATACTGAACCATATTTCTTTTATGCATTATTTTGATTCTTACTTTATGTTAATGTAATAACCGAAGTGTAAAACTGAAATATAAATTAAATTGCTGTTTGCAGTAATCATACAAGTCAGTAATATTAAAATGTTGAGAAATCTTAGAACCTGAATAATTAATTTAACCAGTCATCAAAACTTTTAATAGATTTTGTTTACCATACAGCTTTGTTTCATTCAAACAATTCGATGCATTTTATATTGAAATGGTTCTAGAATAAATTTATACATTTTCAATTTATGCTATTTTTATATTTGGTGAATTTCCCTGTTCTGAATTTTTGAAATGAACATGAAAAATATAAATTAACTATGTAGTCAGGTTACTAGTTAACTAATTAAAATTTTATAATTATATCATAAGGCTTTTAGAATAGTTAGTTTTAGATTCTCTTGACCTGTGATTTTTCAAAACAACAATTATGTCTCTTAATGAACCATGTCTGTATCACCAAACTTAAATTTCTACTTTATTTTAAACCCAGAGCGATATTATCTTCGCATCTACTGATTCTATTAACTCAAATATGTTAAGATCCTTTTCATTTTTAGTAATGAGCTTTATAAATCTCTCAATTATTGTTGCCATAAATCAATGAAAAACATTTATTCATTATCTGAAAAGAGCAGACAAGTTCACTATTTTAACTTACTTGTTTAACTTGTTGTTATTAACAGATTAAGTTAAACTATTTTTTGTATTGGTAATATTCTCCTGCTTCTTTGTTTTCCTTATTTGTTTGAAATTTTTCCTGGCAGATTTGAAGTTTTAATATTTCTTTTTGATTCTTCAGAATTGTGTACCATTTTTATACCATGATTCAATGTTTCACTTCTATTTGAAAGTTTCCATGGCAAGAATTTGTTTTAAATAATTATAATATTAATGTATCAATAATGAGGGTAAATCAACAAAATCAAAAAGTTTCATTTCAGAATTTTAAATTTTATCATCAGTATTTACTTAAGAATAAATACAGTATGGTTTGTTTAACTGTTGTGCAAGTTGAGCCATATATGTCTACATTAATTGATGATTTTGCTAGTTATACAAGTTTTTTTAAACCTGACTAATTATGTAAAAACTGCTTAAGAATGTGGAGCGTTAAGAACATTTAAATTTAGATAGAAAATATTTATACAATTTTTGTTGTCAGCAATCCTGGACAGACAAAATAAATGAAGGCTTTGTTAGCACATTGAATGCTGAATTAGTATCTATGTAATAAGTTTGAGTTACCCATATTTCTAAATTATTTTGTTAGCGTCTGAATTCATACAAGACATTAATTTATTTATCTGCAGGTCTACTTTCACTGGCTAAAAGTCTCTCAGCTAAGTTTCAGTTAATTTTTATTTGCAACTGCAAAATTCTGTTGTAATATTGGTTTTTGATTCGTCAAAAGAAAAAATATGATGAACGATATAGAGAATGACCGTTTTTGTAATCAATGAAAAGATTTTACTTTAGCATGAAATAGTTGTCTTTAAAAACAAGAAAATATAAGAAATTTTGAATATTTCCCTAAAAACAAAAAGTATTGGGAATTTTTCATTATTTAGCTTCCCCTACCGCATCCTGTCTAAAAAAGGACCATCTCTTTTCTCCATGTAGAAATAAAAGATCATGGACATAGATAACACAGAATATGACCTGACTGTTAAACCACAAAAATTCGTCTTTTTTCTTCTACATAGATCAGGCCAATTTCCAAGATAGAGAAAATAGCAATTATTTGCATAAATACTTTTGGAGCTAAGACTTTATAACTATATATTATATTTATAAAGAATACAGTACCCCTCCCCACCCCCTCCTAAAAAAATATATTTGAATGTTGGCGCTGTTTTAAAAGCTGCATTTGGTTTCAACTTATTTATTGCAAAACCATACACTGCTATATAAAAATAAACTATTGAAATTATCCCCTTTTTTTTTAATACCTAGGCATTAATTTCCTTTGCTTAATACAAAAAAGGTACATACAATTTGAAATTTTTCTGGAGTAAAAGAAGGGGTGGGCATATAGTGAATACACTATATGCCCACCCCTACAGGTTGTGTAGTATCATGAAAAGTGTTAAATTTGAAAGCCATTTTTAAGTATCTTAAATCCTTAATTTCCTTGAGTAGAGCAAATAAAACTTTTTGTTTCTTTATGCATTGAATGCCAGAATGTGAAGCATAATCATAAAAGCTTGTTTAACATAATTATTAAGAAAGAAAAAAAGGATTCCTGAGAAAAGGAAAGTCCATAGGTTCTATTAAGATAAGGCTTATTGATCTTTTTTTTTCCCCTACTTTTTTCTTTAATACTGTGTATTATTATTTAGTGAATTATTGGGACACTTATCCAGAAGGGGTAATTCGAAGTACATATTGTGTCGTATTTGTAACCCTAAAAAATGGGGAAAATTGTTTTAAAAAATTTCTTACTGTAAAAGTTTTATTGTCTGAAATGTTGAAGAATTTAGTTAAATAACGCTTTTTAAGTATATGTTTAACCTATTATGTAGTGTAAAAAAATAATACAGTAGTTGGTTTAACCAACAGAAAATATTTCTTATGGGTGAATTTGGTGCTCGAGATTTTGAACATGGTAAAAGCTACTGCTAAACCTCTTTGGTATACTATACACTTGATTCTCATTAATATGCCATTTTGGAGCAATCTTTTGAATAACTTAATTAGAAGGATAATAATTTATTGTCCAGAATTGTAATTAATTGCAGTGTGTAATGAAGTTAGTTGATCCGATAAAATCTAGCTTGAATTCTAGTTTTACTTTTGACTTTTCTTTCCTCTTCTTATTTTTTGTATCACAGAAAAGCATTTTTGCTGCAGAAAAAGTAGAAGAGAAATATTAAGCCTAACTTACAATGCTTTTGATAGTTATCTTAATATTTTATTTCATCTCTCCTGCAATTTAAGTGTTAAATTTCTAAAGTCCTTCAGCATTAGGCCTCTTTGTTGTAGAGAGATCTGTCATTACCTTGAATTTTGTGAAAGTCTCTAATTTATTATCATTAATTTATGTTAACTTCTTTCCTGTTGCAGGCAATGGAATTGCTCGTTGAAAAAGTGTTAAGTAGTTGTGGACAACCACTGAGCCTTGGTGATGCTCTGCGACGTGTTTTTGAAGCTATTGCATCTGGTATCCTTTTGCCTGGTGAGTGAAAGTTATTTTTGTGTGTGTGCAAGTGTTTTTAATTTTAAAAATATGAATACAATTCTAAACTTATTTTTCACTTGTACGTTAGGCTCATCTGGTTTGCTTGATCCATGTGAAAAAGACCCTACAGATGCTGCAGGTAGTCTAACAAATCAAGAAAGAGAAGATATTACAGCTAGTGCACAGGTATTTTAGCATTATAAATTTCATTTCCAAATATTACTTTTTATAGAGTAAATTACTATATAATTTTGCTTGAGTTTTAAAAGGGAGTCCTTCTCAGTTTGTCTAATGTCACAGCATTTATTCAAGCACTTCATTCTGCTGTTTCATGTAGTCTTTGTGTCTACTGTAATTATTTAAATATGTTGAAGTCATATAAAAGTACTATACATATTTTCTTGTTCCATATTTGAATAATTAGCAAAATTGTTAATATTGTTACAAGCGGGCGAGCGGCACGAAAACTCGCCAAAGTTGGCCACGTTTGGCGAGGAGCCTCGCGCCAGCTTGATTGGTTTGGCGAAAGGAATAGTCTAGTAGCCGCTAGATTGTTCGCGTTGTTTTGAGAATTTTCACGAGAATTCAGGTGCACGCGCTTTTCGGCTATATAAGGACGAATAGCCGGAGCGAGTTAGTTGCTATAGTGATTTGATCGAGTTAGTTGAGAGTTTGCTCTGAAATAAAAAGCGTCTCGCTGGACTAAAGGATTTGTGAGCTGTGTTTGCGTTTGCTGTTGAGCTCGCTGCGATTTACTGTATCTGTGCTATACGATAGCTGTTTTGCAGTCTGCTTTTATCGTACGTAAGACTTGAATTTACGCTGTAATTGACTGTTGACTGCTGGATTGTATTTATCTGAAATTTTTACTTTATTAATTATCCTGTAAATAGCTGTAAATAAATTTGTTTGTGCTGTCCTCAACTAAAGTCCATTCAATCCGAACCCGCTACGCTAAAAACGTAACAATATTTATGATATGAAAGTGCTTAACTCAATAATAACCAATTCACTTAATATTATTAGCCAATTATTATTTCACTTTTCACTACTGTGGCTAAAAGCATACTCATTTCACATTGTTTCTTTGCTTTGTTTTTTAAAAAATCAATTATTTCTTAAGCTTTAAAATAATTTCCTCTGAAATACACTATTTATTAGTCAGATTTTGAACTTGTCACCATTTTAAAATTCATGATTTATTTTGAAGGAATTGAGGGGAATAAAAGTTCTTTAAATAATTTTTATAAAAAAAATTTATAAATTTTCTGTTGTGAAGGGAGGGAATTTTCTTTTATTGATTGTTAATTTAATATAGTGTTTCCAGCTTAGTTCAGAAAAAAAAATGTGTTTTAGTTTTATAAATTTGAATGCTGATTGGTTTGAATTTAAAGTTATTGTTTCTAAATCAATTTTTATTCTTTTGCAGCATGCCTTGCGACTTATAGCTTTCCGACAAATTCATAAAGTTTTAGGAATGGACCCCTTGCCTCCTCCAAAATTCACTCGAGGACCTTTCCCACGAAAACGAAGACGTGATAATAGCACTAGTGAGGATAAGGATTCAGAAGGTATTTCAGATTATTCAATTACTTAAAAATACTCCCTTGGTGTAATACATCATAGTATTACACTTTTTTGTTATTTCATATATTAAAGAGAAAGTTTTATAATTGTTAAAATAAGTCTCGGAATTATGAGGAGTCTCCATAATTAAAACCTCCCTGAATCCCAAACACATTTTTGGAACTGTCTTTTTGTGAATACAATTAATCAAAAATACTTTTTGATAGCAAATGAAGAAAACAATTATTAAAATAAAAGGTCCAGGAGAGATTTTGTACTTAGTTGGGCATTTATTTATTTTTGGACAGAAGGGTAAATCAATTGGTAACTGTTTGACTTTGAGAGTTGGAATTTTTAGTGAAGTAAGTATCTAGCAGGTGATTGTGTGAAAATTTGCATCTAATTTTTGCCATCCATTGGCTGAAGGTGGGAGTGTTTACATTGAGATTTTGAATCTCTCTTTAAACTGTATGCATTGACTTATGTAATCATAAGATAAGTATGCTCTTCTTAAAAAGGCCCTTTATAGTCTTTAATTTTTTGTCTTAATAAGAGTAAAAACTCAGAGAAAAGATAAAAATTAATTTTGGAATTTTAGCTACTAACTTTTGCTAGGTTTCTGTCATTAGCACTGTAATTGCCATTTGGGTCACCAGTGACTAGTGAACCCATACAAATTATGTGGTAAGAAATTCACACATCAGTCAATGTATATGCATGTGTAGAAATATATGCAAGTTATTTTCAACCAGAAAAAGATTACTATTGTTTAAATAATTAGTCTTATATTTCTGTAATTTATATTAAAGAGTTTGGTTACATGTCATCTGTTATATTGCAGGAGCCAATGGACAAAAGAAAGACAAGAAGGAAGATGACAAACCTGAAAAAATGGAAACATCTGAATCTAAAGCATGTTAGGCAAATTGACAATATTTCAAATTGCATTTCTTGTAGAATTCTTAGCTTAATTTAAGTATATAATCTGGTGTTTGTTGCGCACCTGAATGTTTGGAGGACATTGCGTTAATACTACCAGTTTTGTGTAGAATATTATTTTCCTGTCATGTTCATCACGTATGCATATTTTCCCATTTGGTATCAATGCCATGTGCGAACCAAAATTATCGTTAATAATTGTGGACTTGTTTATGTAAAATTCATGGAGCGCATAGCATGATAGAATTCACAACACATGCTGTTTTGTTTTGTTTACGTCACAGCATTTTGCTGTGAAATATTTTTTTTAACTTGGTATTGAAGATGGTACACAATTATGCTTTAGTCCCATTGTATAACTTTTGTCATTAAATATTATGTATTTAATTTTTGTGTGGAGTTCTTTCATTAATATATGATATGAATGTAAATATTCATATTTGATTTGACTACGTTAAAGAGTTGTTAATATTTATATACGTGTTCAATATTGTTTTTAAAGTACTAAATGTCTTATTATGTAAAATAAATGGTTGAAACTGTTATTGGATAGAGATAATTTATTTTAAAATAGCTTTTACTCCTGCTACAAAAATCCGTCTTTTAATATTCTCTTGATATCTTCCTAAATCTGAAGTAGTGGAATTTACTCTAGGAAATCTTATTAGAAGTTTTGAATCACTCTTTATTCCTAAGTGAGAATTTATAATGAAAAAATAAATTGCTTTTAATCGTGAGTGCCTTAGAGACTACACAGATTTTGGGGATCCCTCTGAATTTTTCATGAAGTCGGAAAAAATGTGTTTTAATATTTTTGTAAAATAAAGAATCTGACCATTGATTGAACCTATTTAGGCAGATTGTGTGTTATAAAACCTGGAATAATTTTTGTTCTTGTATCTAGAAGGTCTTTAACATAGATATTAAATTTTAAAAGTTCTTATAATTTGTTCGATTTGAGATGGTCTCTCAAATTGAAATCCTGAAGCTTTGCATATCTAGGATTAATTGTCATTGAATTAATTCTTACAAATGTTTTCCAATTAATGTAGTTATGAATTTGCTTGACCAATTTATGCCTGGCCTTTCATTTTTATGACAGTATTAGTTGGTATATATCAGTTAATGCTTTCATTTGGCTAAGAATGAAAATATTCAGATCTTCCAATTTTGAAGAACTGTGATTACTGTAAAAAAATCCTTATTAAATTCTTTGTTTTAATAATTGTATGTTAAATTTGAAGTTTAAATAGCACGTTAAATATTACATAATAAATTAGCTATTAATAGACAATCATGGTAGATACTATTGAAGATAAAGTAAAAGGATTTGGTGGAATGCCAACCTACTTGGAATTAAAAGCAAATAATCATTCATAATATATTACAACAAAAATGTAAAAAATTTTCAAATGGGCATTAAAAAAAAACTATAATCAAGTTTATCTTCTGATTTATTTTATTTTTTTTTTATTATATTTCAAGTGTTTGTATATATATTATTGAAGTTCCATAAAAACGAGATCTATCCATTATTACGATAGCACAGGGATGCACAACCTATGGCCCGAAGCCTTTGAAGTTGGCTCATGAATGTTGTTAATAAAATAAAATAAATTTTAAATGAAATGAAACTTTTTCAAATAAACAGGGGGAAAATGTGATATGAAAACGATTCTACATCAGAATAAATAATTTAAAGTTGTTCATTAAGTTTATTTACTTATTATTATGTGGCTTTTCAGTTTTTCCCCTTCATTGTTACCTGCATGTACCAGTTTTTGTATAGGAGAAGTTAGCATATGTGAAAAATCTCTACACATCAAAATGCAGTATGAGAATCAAATTCAAATCTTGCATAATGCATTTGATGATTGATTTTCAGATTTTGAAAAGTGCCAAACAAAAATTGATGTTTTCATCTCCCTTTTCTGTTGATGTAAATCTAGTTTCTGCGAGTATGCAGTTAGACTTAATTGACTTACAGAATTCTGACTTTTTCAAAAATCATTTCAAATGAAAACCAACATTAGAATTTTATAAAATTATACCCAAGGAATTTTCATGCTTAAACCAAAATGCAGCTTGATGTGCAACTTTCTTTGCAGCACTTACATTTGTGAGCAAACTTTCTCACTAATGAATTTAAACAAATCAAAAATAAGAAATAGAATAGCAGACGAGAACCTTCTTCTATTCTACGCATTGCCACGACCAATCTTAAGCTCAACATAAAATCAATAATTTCAAATATTCAGTCTCGGACATTTCATTAACTTTTACTAATTTTGATTATTAATTTTTTTCCCTCAAAATTTAAATTGTTTTCTCTGTGTAATTACTGAAAAATTTTCATCTGTTTTTCTATTTCAAGTTAGCTATCTTTTTAGCAATAATCTTTTGTTTTGGAGGTAAAGTGTTTTAATCATATCTATAATGTTTGTGTTTTATTTATTGCATAATGTGTGCATGAGTAAAATAAGTAAAGTAATATTGCAATTCATGCATATTGCCACAAAAAACACACAGTGTTATCATATTTATAACATGTTTTAACATTCATGTACTGCTTTGGCCCTCAACATGATCCTTTTTCATATTTTGGCCCCTCATCCTGAAAAGGTTGTGCATCCCGGCAGTAGCATGTCATAACACCATAAAGTATCTGTAATCATCAGCACAATAAAGTAATAGAAATATTTGAATAATGGAAAACAATTGTAATATATTTCAACTGTACTTGTACATTTCATAGATTATGCTGCACTCTGAGAAAGAGTAATTCATTATAATTAGCATAACAATGCAATAAAAAGTTGTAAATGATAAGTAAATAACCAGTCAATTTACTAAGTATTTGGAAAAATAAGTTTGCTACGTACAAATAATCAAAGGTTAAGAGCTGATATCATTTGAATAAATAAAGTAAATAATATCAGAAATTAAGAGTTATAAATCAAACAATTAGTAGCAATACATGTAATATTTTCTTAGTAGATATTTGTTTCTAGTAAAAAAATATTTATTTTCTGATATATTTAATATTTTTAAGGAACACATCAAATTGGCAGGTTCCTTAAACCTAATTTTCAGCATTCAAATGATTCAATTATTTTTATTGGGATCACTTTATTTAGAATTTGTATAATTGCACATTGATATACTTTGTGTTCCCTCATCCCCATATTGCCAACTGCAGTTGTTGATTATAATACAGATACAGGGAATGTTATTGATATTTTAAATTGCATTTACCATTCTAATATATTGATCTAATAGTTTTATGTAGGTTGTGATTTACTATCAATAATAAGCTACTGCAATTAAAACAAATTTTTAAACTGTACTTTAATTTTTATAAACTATTATTATGTCTTTTGGCATACAACTTGTTTACAAAGTTTGAGTTTTAAGTTATTATTTTTTTTTAAAACCTCACTTTCCCTTTTTTTGCCATTTGTAACTATTATTCTCGTGAATAAATGGACATTTAAATCATTCATGGGTTTTACGTTAGTATTGATAAGATTCTATAATTTGATCTTAAATCTGTTTTAAAATCCATTTTTCTAGCATTTTTTATTTTTGTGTTATGATGAATCACAACGATATGGTCAGGCAAGACATTTTTTACAAATTTCTCCCAATCATAAAATATGAGATTTTAGTTACTAAAAAAGAAAACATTTATCAACTTTCATTTTACTATTTTTGCAAATAACTTGAATCTCAAAATGGGTTTTTTTTGTTGTTTGTTTCATCATATGTAATGGTTTGTCGGAATTTTTAAACATTGATATTGTTAGATTAGTAACATTACAAATATCATTACTTAATAGATCTAGAGTAGCAAATTAGAAATTAAATGATGTATACAATATAAGTATACATAGAATAATATGCATAATAAGTTCATTTATTTTAGAGGGGAGATTAATTTAAAATAATTTGAAAAGAATTGCATTACCTATTTATATTGGTAGTTTTATACAGGTATAGACCTGGTGGAAAGTTAATTTTACAGTTGTTGGAATTTTCTTGCTACAAAATAATTTACTTTTTGCAAATCTGTGCAGTAAGTTTAAAATGGTGGAAGTTATTTTTACAAAGTTAACATTTTAATTGACACAATTTTAATGAGTCAAATTAAAAAAGGAAATAATATGAAGAAATACAAATTATTAAAACAAGATTGCAAAGTATGATTTTTTAAGTATATTTTTATAGCTATTTCGTTGATAAGAAAATGATTTTAATTTAATATCTCATTTGAATACAATAGAAGAAATTATCTTGGAAATTAAATCATTCTTGAAAATTCTAAACCTCGAGCATTTTGACTTTAAATATTTATTTTTTATTTAATTTTACAGATTTGACAAGGCTGGCCTGACTTTCAAAATAGTGAAATATTTTTTAAGCAAATGTGTTAATACTTATTTTATTGTGATTTTGAAAAGTAAAATCGACGAGTTTAATTTAATAAACCAGTGCAACCAGCATCGACCTGCCAGAATCATATTTCAAGTCAATTTATGAAAATGATCTGAATTTTAGGCATAGTAATCATATGAATAAATTATAATTATGTCTTTTGGCATACAACTTGTTTAACAAGTTTTGAGTTTTTAAGCTATTGTTTACATAATATTGATTTTTTTTCTGAAAAGAAATATTTGCAATATTAAGAATAAAACTATGGATAGGTATAGCTATCTGCAAGTATAGTAGATGGCTAATTGTAAAAATTATATGTCTTATTATGACATAAGACATATAATTATATGTCTTAGTATGATAGCATTCAAACGAATGTATAATTGGGTTAAAATAAAAAGTGGCCAATGGAATAATTGTCAGTTTTCAAATGGGGGCACTTTGCTTGTTACGTTTATACCCTTCCTCCTGTGGCTAATCCTAGAAAAACTAATCACTGTCTTTTGTTCCTGGAATGTTTATCATCGTAGCTTTCTGTTTGCTTAAGGTTATGTGTAAAACTCAGTTTTCCAAAAATTGTTGAAAGCTTGTTTACTTTCTGAATATACGTTGTATAGAGAAAATATAGTAATAAAAAAAAATCGAACTCGAGATTTTAACAAATTAACACATTTTAAACCACCCCGAGTTCGAAAAAAAATATTTTTAGAAATTGTTTGTCTGTGACAAAGATAGCTCCAACATGGTTTGAGCTAGATGGGCGAAATTTGTTATACGATCTTACACCAAATTTGAATATTTCTATCAATTTTGAGTAAGACATATTCAGAGGAAGTCTGGCTGTTCGAATGTAAATCAATACGTTTATTACAAAACGAAGGAAGTTAGACAAATGAAATTTGGTATATAGATTTAACGGCTAATGCAGGCACCATTCAAAAAATGTAGAGCCAAATCAAAACAGGTTGATTGTCGATCTGTAATTTCAGAAAATAGTGAACGCGATAAATCGAAACCGCAATAAAACTTAATACATGATTATGTGACTACAGATATAAATCTTATATTAATTTTTTTATTTAACTGGTTGCTAAAAATGCATCTGAAATACAAATTCGATTTTTGAATGATTTTTCGAATGCATACTAGGGTAGGGATTAATCGCCAAGGAGGACACAATAAATTCAGTAAGTATGCTAAGTTCAAACCAAAAGTTGGTATTTCCTAACTATTCTACACTAGTATCATGTAAGGGGTTGTCTGCCATAGCAAATTTATTAAATACGCGAGAAAGTTTTGGGAAGACCACTCTCGCTGGTTCATGGAAATAATTAATTGAAATAAAGATTTTTTCGTTAAATTAAAATCCCGAACAAATTATGACATTTTATAGGTTTGATGCTTGTTATATTTTGTATAATTTCAAAATTAATGCAGTTGCCTGGATAGAAGATGCGTTGAAAATAAAGGCACTAAAACGTTTTATTTGCAAAATTTATTTTTTTCTATACATGTTGGATTTAGAATCGACGACTGGGTAATATTTTATTGCGGAGTTTTCGAAAATTTATTTCATTTTCTATAAGATTTTTTTAAAGAGAGATGTTTTCAGTGTTACGTTCAGGTAAGTGAAAATGTATTTTATTTAAAATTTTAGGGAGATCATTCACCCTGACTTTATGTCTGGTGTTTCCTGTATTTTTCTACAAATTCGTTATTTTCCTCATTCTGCTTTTGTTTTAGGATCAGTTATATTTTATATTCACATCATTAAAATGTTTCAATTTTTTTAATTGATAAATGTCGTTGCTCTAAATATATAAAGATCAGTGTCGAAACATTTCCCCTTTTTCCTCACATGGTAAGTGGTATTCCCCTATATGTAACGTCGCTCTTTTCCCCACTTGTTAAGTTCCTTCGGAGTGCCAGATGTGGATCCTCAATTAATCAGTAGAGTCATTGTACCTGATCATTTGTTATATCCAGAGAAAGAACCGCTGATGTGTGAAAGAGATCCAACATATCTTCAAAGGAAAAGAACGTCAAAATATTGTTATGTTAACTTTTTTTCATTATGAAGGGATTCCTCAAATCTTCGAGAAACGATCCATCATCAACAACCGTTGTCATTAAGTGTCGAAGTCAGGCGGACTGTAATCGGTGTTGGCTGTTAATTGAATATAATTAACTTGTTCTCGGAGCTGCAAAGGTGGATCATGAACAGACATACCCATGATCAAATGGAGACCATTCAAGAAATTATACCATAAGAACCTCAAATTCATCAATGAGAAACTCAGAGACGGAGCTCGAAAAAAAAAATAATAAAGAACGGTATTTTTTTTAGAGAAGAAGAAAAGAGCAGTGTGAGGAATCGAAAAGACGTGAGTGTCCGAAGGTGTTCCAGATTTTGTGAGAAGCTCCGTGAGATTCGGGGTTTTTATGTTAGGATCCACCCGATGGGGATCGGTGGATAACTGGGGCGGCCCCCTGAATTTGAGCAAATAGCCTGCTAACCTTTTTGTGTGTTTGTCTATTCTCCGATTTGATCGAGGAACTATTTCGTGATTAACTTTCAATATTTGTGCAAATTTTTATAAATAATATTAACCTAAATGAGAACAAGCTGTTTTTTGTGTATATATATATATATATATATATATATATATATATATAACTTTAAATAAAAAAATGTTTTCTTAAGCTACTCTCTTATTTGATTAATGATTATCAAGATATTAGTGTCTTGATATGAATCTTCCGTGAAATAAATTTTTCTGTTGTTGTTGTTAATTATGGCACTTGCCATGGATAAACCCCTCTGATACGTCAGTAGATTTTAAGCTGAAGGGTATGCGTTTCTTGTTTCAAGAAGCGCCAACTAGGGCCAAGAGTACGACTTAGCTACACACTCATCACATTCGCATGCACGGCCCCTTTTTACAGGGGGGCACAGTCACACACCTCACAGAGAGCACACAGAAGAACAACCATGCCCAAACCGGGACTCTTAGAACTCGAGGAAGGCGCGCTACCTCTGTGTCAGAAAGCCGAGATAAATTATTCTTCACTATGCTAGAGACTTTCTTTGATATTTTTATTAATATTCAAACCTGCTTATTAATTTACTAAAGTGGTGGAAACATCAGAGACTCACAGAGTATTGATTTTTTATTAGTTTAATGTAAACTTTCAAAAATGAAATCCAATAGATTCTTGTGCGCAAATTTTAGGATTATTATGGTTATTTTCTCCTAGTGTATTTCATATATAAGAAAAATCTGGTACCTTGGACAAATAAATGCCATTATATCATACTATCTATCTTTGAGTATTAGCTGGTTCATCGGGAATATTCGTTACGTTTAATTTTAATTGAATTTCATATACGTAACTTCGATGTATTTTTTCAATTCCTACTGTTAGTTCACACTCTCCCTATACATATATATCTTGTTCCAATTTTCAATCGTAAATGAAATACTTTTTATTCATCCAATCAAGTCCAAATACATTTTTCAAAACTTGCAGTGGATGACACTTGATGTTAATACAGTTTTCTCAATTATTAATTCAACAATTTGGTTAATTCTTATTAGTTAATTAAAAGCTAACTTTCCCACCAAAAAACTTTATTTCCCCACCGCCAAATGAGTAAGACCAGCCCCCCCCCCCCCCCGCTTGTCAATGAGGTTACACTTAACATGTTTTCGACAAATTATTTCAAACGATTCTGTTTACTTTCTTAGTGTTTGATGCATATAAAATTAATCATTGTTAATTCATATATTCTTTGGATTCATTTTGAAGTACTTTTGAATTAAAATAAAACAGAATAAAGGAAATTAAAAAATTTTTAATTTGTATTAATTTGCCCCAACTGGTGTAGAAAATTCCCGCATTTGCATGTATATGCGAATTGCCAACAAATATATTAGCTTCAATTATCCTTTGCCTTCGGTTATTCAAAATCATCTAACAAAAATAACATGTTCTCATATATCTATTATAATAAAAATGCAGCTCGAAATGCGTTGCTAAGCGCAAAACTGGAGAACGGCTCGACCGATTCGGCTAATTTTTTTTTTTTTTTAATATTTTCATTAAGACACGAGGATGGTTCTTATGGAGAGAAAAAATGAAAAAACTGCGTGGAAAATAGTTAAAACGACACTTTTCTTACTTTCCCGCCAAAAATCTTCATTTCCTTCCCCCACACCGAGTGAGATAGCAGGAAGTAATAAATTATGATTTGTTTAGAAAGAAATACGCGAAGTCAGTTGGTTTTCATTCGTAGATAACGGGAAGTTTAAAAAAAGAAAGAAAATACTTGCTTTTATACAGCTGATTATACTGATTAAAAACATTCTTCCCAACGGACGTGAATATCATTTTCTTCGTTTTTATTCGATGATGTTTCATTTTTTAATATTACTATTGATTGTGTTCTGATATAAAGTTTTTTTGTTGTTCTTAAGGATAAAAATTCTTTTTTTTTATAAATGCGACATTAAGAGCCCTTAATGTTTTAATGTTATTCTTAAAAGGATTTATATATTATACGATTCTTTTTTATTAATTTTTTTTGGTGTTTAGTCTGTATGGATATTTTATCTATTCCTGCTCAAAATAAAGTCTAGGCAGCGAAGAAAAAAAATAAAAGGAAAAAAGGGTTTGTAGGAAGAAAAGTTATAAAGAAAAAAAATATATAGAAAGAAAAAAAAAAGGACTTGCAGAAAAAAAGAAACGAAGGATGTGTATGTCACTATTATTTCCTCTGAGCGCGGCATTTTCCAAGCTGTTTTTAAATTTCCGCATGTCTTGAAAACCAACTGTTGTTAGCGTTGTGTGACTTATTTTGTTTAGTGTGTTTACATTTAGACCCATGCCACCTATAAGACGCAGGCTTAGCAACTTGGGCCGTAGAACTAGAAATGCTACAAACCAAGCTAATTTTCAATCTACTTGGACTGCACAACAACTTGAAGAACGAAATGAAATTGAAAGGATTAGAATATTAGAATCACGTGCAATGCGTCGTGTTCAAGCTACTTTCAATATTTCACGTGCGGCATTCAGCTACGATGTTTCAATTGACTACAGTTCCTACCAATGCGTTGCTATTGGATCTATGAACTTAGTTTGCTCACATTGTAAGGCATTGAAATACAAGAATGAAGCAAATGGATTGTGTTGCGCAAATGGCAAAGTGAAATTAGTGCCATTGGTTCGGCCACCAGAGCCATTGTACTCATTGGTTTCAGGAATTGGTACGAATTCTATACACTTCCTTACAAACATACAAAAATATAATAACTGTTTCCAAATGACTTCCTTTGGGGCAACAAATATATTTCGTAACAATTTCATGCCAACTTTTAAGGTAACAAGACTTATTTTAATTTTTATCACGTCAGAACATGATTTGTTTTTGGGAGGAGGGTTTTGACGTCAATATAAATCCGTAGGCGAAAAATAATTTAAAAAAAAAAATCAACTTTTAATAACGTGTTGCCATTGCATTTATGAAAGCTCTGATTTTTTTATAATGACTACAGATAATAAAACCTAAAAAAAATACCATTTTCAGCCCGTGATTACATGAAATGAAATAAATTGGAATAAATGGGATATTTTTTGTAAACAATAAATGCAAAATGTAACTTGCATGAGGTGCTTGGCCGTCTAAAAAATTATGTTCTGACATGATACATGCATAGCAGATTTCATTAAAATCTTTTTATTTCTTTTTGTAGTTTTTGTGTACAAATTATAACTTTTCTGTTTAATTTTCAGATACAAGGTCAAATATATCACAAAGCAGGTTCGTTGTTGCCGGTGTTAGATGGTGATAACAAATTCCTACAAATTTATTTCATGGGCAATACGACAGAAGAAATTGATCAGCGTTGTGCAATTAACAGTTCAGTGAGGAGATATATTATAGAACAATTACAAACTTTTTTTCATCAACACAATCACTTGATTAAATTGTTTAAAACTGCGCTTGATCTCATGCCCTCTGATAATCATAAGATTGTAATCAGAGCTCATAAAACTCCTAACGGAGAACATGCAAGACGTTTCAATGCACCAACAATCGATGAAATTGCCATTGTAATGGTTGGAGAAAATTTGGAAGCCCGTGATATTATTTTACATCGCCGAAATGATCAGTTACTGCGTGTGTATGAAACACACCGGTCTTATGATGCGTTACAATATCCAATCTTATTTTGGAAAGGTGAAGATGGTTATCAATTCTCAATCAAGATGATAAATCCCGATACAGGTAATTAAAAATTTGGTTTAGCAATGGACATTTTGTATCAACTAAGTATAATACATGTGTCAATGGATTGTAAAAACTATTTATTTACAATCATCTGGTGACGTGTGCATGTTGAATGATTGCCATTAAAACATTATTCTATTTACAGGTGCTGAAACTAATAAAAAAGTTAGTTCAATGAACTATTACTCTTATCGCCTGATGGTTCGTGAAAATGAAGATAACCACATCTTAAAATGTCGACGATTATTTCATCAATATGCTGTTGACATGTATGTCAAAATAGAAACAGAACGGTTGACATTCATTAGGTTGAACCAGACCAAACTTCGTTCTGAAGAATATATTCACCTTCGAGATGCAATTAATGCTGATGGAAATGCAAATAATGTCGGCCGGATGACAATTCTTCCCGCAACATATATTGGAAGTCCTCGACACATGCATGAGTATGCTCAAGACGCCTTGACGTATGTTCGTCATTATGGCACACCAGATTTATTTATCACATTTACATGCAATCCTAAGTGGGTAGAAATTAAACAAGAATTATTCCCTGGCCAATCACCCATTGATCGACACGATATTACAGCTAGAGTCTTCCAACAAAAGTTGAAATCTTTAATGGATTTCATAGTGAAACATAGCGTGTTTGGCGAGACGCGCTGCTGGATGTATTCTGTGGAGTGGCAGAAACGTGGGTTACCTCATGCACATATCTTGATTTGGTTGATTGAGAAAATAAGACCAAATGAAGTTGATAAAATCATTTCTGCTGGAATTCCTGATGAACAAGTAGATCCAGGCTTGCATGAGGTTGTTATCAAAAACATGATTCATGGCCCATGCGGACCTCTTAATCCAAATTCACCGTGTATGGTAGATGGTAAATGTTCGAAGCGATATCCACGGACATTAGTAGCAGAAACAATAACCGGGAACGATGGTTATCCTCTGTATCGTCGCCGATCGATTGCAGATAACGGAAAAACAACAATTGTAAAAATAAATCAACAAGACATCGAACTTTAATCGTTGGATTGTTCCCTATTCGCCAATCCTATCAAAGACATTCAAGGCGCATATCAATGTTGAATCTTGCCATTCTGTCAAATCTATAAAGTACATTTGCAAATATGTAACAAAAGGAAGTGACATGGCTGTTATTGGAGATGGTGCTGAGAATTCCATCGATGAAGTTACCCAATACCAAATAGGCCGCTATGTTAGCAGTAATGAAGCAATTTGGCGCATTTTTTCTTTTCCTATTCATGAAAGACACCCCACTGTAGTTCACTTAGCCGTACACTTAGAAAATGGTCAAAGGGTATATTTTACAGCACAGAATGTATTACAACGAGCTATTAACCCCCCCCCCATCTACAACCTTGACCAGTTTTTTTTATATATGTCAGAATGATGATTTCGCCAAAACATTGCTTTACTCAGAAATGCCAAAATATTATATTTGGAATCAATCCTCAAAAAAATTTCAGCGACGGAAAAAAGGAAAACCAGTTCCAGATTACTCCAATGTATATTCTACCGACGCAATTTATTCAGTGCATCCAAGAAATGATGAGTGTTTTTATTTGCGATTACTATTAGTCATTGTTCGAGGCCCAACATCATTTCAACATTTACGAACTGTTAATGGTGAATTATGTGGCTCTTTCAAAGAAGCCTGTCAGCGTTTGCAACTTTTAGAAAATGATACACATTGGGATCAAACTCTCAATAATGCTGTAATTTCTTCAACAGCTCATCAAATACGAACATTATTTTCTATAATTATATCCCTTTGCATCCCTTCAAAACCAATCGATTTGTGGATAAAATACAAAGATTATATGTGTGACGATATCTTGCATAAAATGCGCAATATAACAGGAAACCAAAATTTACAAATCACGGAAGAAATCTACAATGAGGCTTTGATTTCCATTGAGAACATGTGCTTGATGATGTCAAATAAAGTATTATCTCAATTAGGCATGGCCGCGCCTAATCGTCAAATGCACGACGTTTTTAATCAAGAATTGCTACGTGAAAAACTGTGCGATCTAAATGCCTTAAAAGAATCAGTTCGAATAAATGTTCCGCTGTTGAACCAACAACAAAAGTATGTCTTCGATACACTTATGAAAGTTGTAAGTGATGGAACTGGAGGGATTTACTTTTGGGACGCTCCGGGGGGGGGGGGTACGGGAAAGACTTTTCTGATCTCATTGATTTTAGCTACAATTCGTTCACACCAAGAAATTGCACTCGCACTTGCTTCTTCAGGTATTGCAGCGACGTTGTTGGAAGGCGGTCGAACAGCCCATTCAGCGCTAAAATTACCATTGAACATACAACACAACGAAACTCCGACATGCAACATTTCGAAGAACTCTGCAATGGCAAAGGTTTTGCAGCAATGTAAGTTGATAGTGTGGGATGAATGTACGATGGCACATAAAAAGTCCTTGGAAGCATTAGACAGAACTATGAAAGATCTGAGAAACAATCAAAACCGATTTGGGGGAGCGATGATTTTGTTAGCAGGGGATTTTCGGCAAACATTGCCAGTGATTCCACGGTCAACGCAAGCGGATGAACTCAATGCATGTTTAAAATCCTCCATTTTGTGGGAAAATGTTAAAATCTTAAATTTAAACAAGAATATGAGAGTAGAATTGCAAAACGATCGATCTGGCGATATATTTTCTAAACAGCTCATTGACATTGGGGATGGCAAAATTCCTGTAGACTTTTTAACTGGCTGCATTACATTGCCTGCCAATTTTTGTCAGTTTACTGAATCAAAAACCGAGCTCATTCAAAAGGTTTTCCCGAACGTCACTCAAAATTACAGAGATCTTTTTTGGTTGAGTGAACGAGCAATCTTAGCTGCCAAAAATACAGATGTAAAGGAAATAAATTTCAAAATTCAAAATGAAATTGTGAGCGAATTAAGAACATATAAATCAATTGATTGCGCAACTAACCAAGATGATGTTGTTAATTATCCACCAGAATTTTTAAATTCACTGGATTTTCCAGGATTGCCGCCTCATAATCTTCAATTAAAAGAAGGATCGGTGGTCATTATGTTGCGAAATATCAACCCACCACGTCTTTGTAATGGCACACGGCTAGCAGTAAAAACATTACTGAACAATGTGATCGAAGCAACCATTCTAAACGGAAAATATAGGGGAGAAGATGTGTTGATACCTCGCATCCCAATTGTACCAACTGATGTACCATTTGAATTTAAACGACTGCAATTTCCAGTGCGGCTTGCTTTCGCTATGACCATAAATAAATCCCAGGGTCAATCGTTGAATTTTTGAGGCATTAATCTTGAAAACCCATGCTTCTCTCATGGACAGTTGTATGTTGCCTGCTCCCGCGTTGGAAAACCGTCAAATTTATTTGTTTACGCGCCAAATAATCAAACAAAAAATATCGTGTACTAAAAAGCCTTACAATGAAAATATAATTACATTATTATTTAAGTTTTTCAATGTACGAAATAGATAACTTATTTTTGTAAGTAATCGTTGTTTAGTATTAAGGCATAACTCAACTTTTTCAAACGTGTGTGAATATCATTTTGTTCATTTTTATTTCATGTTGTTTCAATTTTTCATATTTATATTGATTGTGTTCTGATAAAAAAAATTGTTTTATTGTTGTTGTTCTTAGGGATAAAAATTCTTTTTCATACATTAATGCGGCATTAAGAGCTCTTAATGTGTTTATTTTATTCTTGAAAGGATTTATGTATTAAACGATTCTTTTTATTTTCTAAGTGCTATGAAACACGTACGCACGTTATTAGGCTACAAAAGCCCAATAACTTGAGACAGTACGAAGTCTGTCGGGGCAGCTAGTATATATATATAAACAAATCGCTCTACTTATACATTTTCTTCCAAATTATATTTATGTCAAAATTTGTAACTATGGGCTAAACGGAATGTCTTGTTGAACGTCAACACAGAGACACATATATTCTTTTTAATTATTATTAGAGAATTATTTTGAAATTTTAGGCTTGATTTGACAGTTAATATAAGTTTTAGAAATACATGTACATTTTTTTTGAAGTTGTGCCGATTAGAAAAATCTTACTAACACCTATAATCATATAGCTCAGACATCGAAACTTGCTTACATACCTTGATAAGTAGGATATACATAAAATCGATATATATATATTAAAAGCGTAAATTAATTTTAAAAAATCCTCACTTGAAACATATTACTTGCATTTTTACAAGTAAAATTGTTTAATGAAATTCTTGATCGTTAATTAATCATTATCTTGCTGGGTTTTTTTTTCCCAACATGTATATATATGGTTTCGGAGGGGAAAAAATTATGTTCAAACGTGGGATTGCGAAGAATTTTTACTTTATAAATGGGACACAGAAACGAATAATAGAGGTTTGAAAACATGAAGATTACTGAAGTTGTAAAATTGTTGTTCCCCAGGTGAGGCTCGAACTCACAACCTCGGCATAACTCGCAGATACTGCTGTATAAGTACCGCGCGCTAACCAATTGCGCCACTGGGGACACGGGCCCAGTTGTTTTAATAGAGTTCATTGGCTCACAAAACCAAATTCAAAAATTAATGAACTATTTATTAAATGTAAGACTTGTTTTATCGCCAGTTTTGTTGCTAAACTTAATAAGAATATTTTTGCAAACACAACTAAGTTAGTATACTCAATAGTAGCCTTTAAAATATCAACTGCTGTCTTTTGAAAAAAAATATTACAGTTAAATTTTTTTCTTACTGCCAACTGATGACGCAGATTTATAATCAGAAATCTTGTAATTAATTGATTGTCTTATAATTAATTCTGGAAATTCCAAATAGTGAATTGTCATTGAAAACTCACTAGCAAATAAAATTTCAAAGTGAAGCGAAAATCGATTATAAATTCAGTTTTTACAAATACGAAACAAGGCAAGCGAAATAAAAGTGTTTAATTACATAAATGGTACAGAAATATTTTTGATATCGAAATATTTTTGATAGTTGATTCCAGTCGAACATATAAAAGTGCTCCGTTGTAGTTTTAAAACAATTTTTCAAATGAATTTAGTACTTCTAGTAATGATTTTATATGATTAAAAAGCTGTATCCAACAGCGTTGTCGTGGCATAAAATTCAAGAGGCAAAATTAGCTTTAAACTCAAGTCTAGTCTCCACCCGATATGACACGGGCATGTTACGCAACATCAAACATAAAAATATGGTTAGAAAGGATCAAAACTGACTATAAATTTTTTACGTTCACGTTCGCACGTTCAGAAGTATATTAGACTGTTATAAAGGTAAAAATACTCTATGTTCATAGACAAGACAATTCACTAAAAGTATACAACAGAAAAATTGGTTTTAAATTTAAAAAAAAAAGATATGCAAAAAAGTCATTATCCACAAAGTTCCACACTAGTTTATCAATTCTGTATAATCTAATCTTCTGTATAATCTATGAAAATAAAATAGCTTACTTCAAACTATTCTTTTATAAACTAGATTGGCTGTTTTTCCACCTGGTGCCAAGACAAAAAGATTTGCTTTGCTTGTAACTCTAGAAAGTGCCACATAAAAGTATCCATGAGAAAAGTCAATTCCAACCGTGTGAAATGTTAGTCCTTAGACTTTATTCGTTGTCATAGCGAAACAGAGTCTAACTGGAAACTGAACACTTTTAAAGGAAAACGGCAAAATCTGTTTGAATGAGATTTGATGTATCTTCGGCATTAAAACTGATTCTCCAACACCAGAGCAAGTTAAAAGTTCTGCCTCAATAAAGAGCTTTTCAAACATTTTTTTATTTGTGCGCGTTTTGGCATTTAATGTGCTCACAAATAAAAAGTTTGAAATGGCCAAGTTTGGATTTCCCCTTTTTTGTGCATAATGAGATTTGAATCGCTGTTTAAAATCAGACGTAATACCAAGAAATGTATCGCATACGCACACAGCAGCTATAGCTATATGCGCGTTCGCAGTTTGGTGTTTTCACACATGCGCAGTTAAGGACGAAGCACAGATACCTCTGTTTTACGCATGCGGGAATTTTTAGTTGAAAAATAATTAAAACTGCAATTATAAAGCTTCCGTTTTTATTTTAATATGACTTCAATATGCTAAAACCTTTCTCAATAAATCTCCTACGAAATGGTACAAATGTCTCCAAAATCAATTAAGTATTTCACGAGTTTTTTTCTCTTTTAAACAAACAGAGCCTTTCTGGAGACCACTTTATACCATGTATGATGATCTTTTATATATATAGTTACAAGCGGGCGAATGCCGCGAAAGCTCACCGGAGTTAGCGACGTTTTACGAGGAGCTTCGCCCCAGCCGGATTGGTTTGGCGAAAGGAAGTCGCTGCACCGCTGGACCGTTCATGAAGCCCCGCATGCTTTTGGGCGCTCCCTCGCTCGGCTATATAAGGGACGGGTTGCCGCAATCTAGTAGTTTTCCTCTCGAAAGAGTAGCGACTCGTTTGACGAGCGGGATTACTTTTCCTGCTTGTTATTAGTGAGCTGTGTTTACGTTTGCTGTTAGCGTTGTATAATTGAGCTCGCTGTGACTTCCTATTTACCATCTATACGATAGCTGTTTTACAGGCTGTGTTTACTGTGCGTAAGCCTTGTATTTACGCCGTTAGAGACTGTTGACTGATATTTTGCTTTTATTTGAAAATTTACGTTGTCAAGTCATCCTATAAATAGCTGTAAATAAATTTGTTTGTGCTATCCTCAAGTTAAGTCCATTCAATCCGAACCCGCTACGCTAAAAACTTAACAATATATTACTTTCCATCCAGAAGTAGTATTTTTTGATACCATTATCTTATCTTCTTTTCAGAGTTTATTTAACTGTATTAAGTTTTAAAATTAATTTAACTAAAGTAATTTCCTATTTCCTGCAGATGAAACATTAAATTTTTAAGTTTTAATATGTTATACCAATTTATGTGAATAAAGAGAAACGGAAATGTTTTGAAATGAATCGATTGGTTTTCCATGAAATATTTTTTGCACAGATATTTCCTTACGGTATAAATTTGATATTAATTTTCAGTTCCAAAGCACTTGTATTTTCTTTCTTTTCATTTGCTGAAAACTTTATCTCAAAAATATTCAGATTATTCTTTCAATTGTTTCATGACGTATAAGTAAATAGATGGCAAAAAATAAAAAAAATATTCAAAAAATTTTTTAAAAAATACAAACTTTATAAAAGACAATAATAACAGTGGCATAAAATGCTAATTTTATTACTTTTATCTTTTACAATTTTTTTTATAAAATTTTAAAATTATATTGATTTTTTTTCTAAAAAAAGTGGTTTTTTTTTTTTTTTTTTTTTTTTTTTTTTAGAAACCATAATGTTAACCACAAAAAAGGTTCTCTTTTTTACTGCGTACTACTACTTTTTTTTATCATGTGAAAACATGATATTGTTTTGGTTAAGAAGTTTTGGTGTCTCCGAAATTCGAAGGCAAGAAATATTCTATTTTTCATTGGTACATAGTGAGTCACCTGACCCATGACATTTGAGGTTTGTTTTGCCAGTATTGTTTGAGATATTTAATTAAATTTATTATCAATTGCTTTTTGTTTGCCGTTTCTATCAAATGAAGTCATCTTCCAGTTTGTTTACGATTTCTTTAAATAATTAATATAGTGCTCAGAAGATTATCGTTTGGTGTTTTTTGGAATTCCCTTTCAGTTTTAACTATCGTAATTTTGCAAAACACTCTTATATTTATTCTTTAATGATATTATAAGCGCATTCTTACTAATTGTATTTCTCAAAATACTGTAAATATTAGAATATAATTTTAATATCAATCTGCTTGGATTTTACAACATATACAGTAACTTCCAGTAATAATGAACTTTTGGTCCAAATTACTGGGTTTTTTTTAAATCTTAAAATTGATTAAGCTACAGAACTTTGTTCACTAGGAAGAAAAATTAAAAATGAAAGTTTAAAAAAAATTGTCATTAGAGAGAGAAAGAGAAAAAAAAAGTCTCTTAATTCTTTCAAACCGCTTTAAACTAGTTAATGACTTAAATTAATTAAGACAAATAATAACTTTAAATGATAATGTTCTCGTATGATAACTTGAAATTTGCGACCAATATCTATGAGAGATATAATGTTTAGTAAACAGAACTATTCGTACTATTTCCGTATATTTCAAAGTAAGTATTTTGTTCTAGCAACAAAAGTTAATTTCAAAAAGTGTTGTGTGTGTACTGATATTTTCAAATTTAACCTAACCCTAATTAATTTCCTAATCTTTAGCTCGATTCAGCACATATTAACTTCATTCTAAAATATTCTCTTATTTCCTGATCCCATTCCAGTCTATTTAATCAATGCAACATAAAACTTTATAAAAATGTTTTCGACGACGATTCCCAAGCTCCGAGTGAAGGGATAAAAAAATTGCCGTCCTAAACATATTCTTTTAAAAAATCCCTGAGTTTTTCCTTATCAAAATTGACACGTGTAAGAAGTCCCTATCAGAATCTTTTGCTATATAAGCACTGGGGAAAATATTCTCGTTCTCTTGCCTCTTTTACACTCTTCTGCTCTTGTGCCATACTGTGAACGGGCATGTTTTTGTCCGCGCTACTTGCACATAAATCGTGCCTCCTGGGAGGAAATAAAAAGATGTTAAAAATTCAAAGCCTTTTTAATATATATGTTGTTGTTACTTATGGCACTTGCCATGGGCATGCCCCCCACTGATACAGTGGCAAATTTAAGCCGAAAGGAGCGTCTCTTCTTTGTGAAGCAGCACCAACTAGGTCCAAGAGTACGACTTAGCTACACACTCACCATATTTGATTGTACAGCCCCTTTTTACAGGGGGGCACAGTCACGAATCTCACAGAAGAGCAACCATGCCCGAACTGGGACTCGAGCCTGGAACTCTCAGAACACGAGGAAGACAGTCTACCACTGTGCCAGAAAGCCGGTCTTAAGATATATAAATGTCATAAGAAAGTTAAATATCGTTTATAATCAGCATCTCAAAATACTAAAAAACGAAAGATTTCCGTTTTTTATTTTTTAAGCGGTCATGACGAAAAGTGAATAATACCGAGTGTAACAATCGTGTTTCAGATGAATTCAATTTCTAGGTGGAATAAGCATGGGATTGTCGTTAATATCAGAAAAATAATTCAATTTAAGCATGTTTAAAAAAATACAAGCTATAATATAAAAGTTTTTTTTTTTTTGAAAGAATACAAGTTATAATATAAAAGGGTTTTTTTTAAAGAATACAAGTTATAATATAAAAGTTTTTTTTTTTTTTCGTACAACGAATAACATGGGCTTTTTATGTTCCTTGTGACCATTTATGTTTCCTTTATAATTCTTTAATTGTAATTTAACTCAAACAAGATTTTTCTTTCTTTTTCCTTTTCTTCTTCTTCTTTTTTTTTTTTTTTTTTTTTTTTCGCTTAGAAAAGTTGGATATTAATTTCATAAATGAGCTTCTTTGGCAAACGATTTCGCTTCAATGTTCGACAAGAAATCTTTTGATGGTCTGATTTACAAAATCGTCTGTAAAGTGGGACATAAAATTTCGAACAACTCTAGAAATAGGTAAGTATCATGTTTACTGGTTTAGTTACGATATTTTTAAGCACTGGTCAGAAAAAACACTCGAGCATGAATGGGAGAGGGTACAGAGTGGTGATCGAAAAAGAGTTCAATGAATCACTCGGGATTCTGTTTAATGATGTTCCAGCGGCCGCAGTTGGTCCCGTGTGCCAGTGTTTCGCGGCAACCCTGCGACCTTGGAGGGAAGGGGAAAAAAAGATGGGCGTGTGCTTCGTGAATCGGCGGCATCCTAAGGCTACGAGTTAAAGTAAGTTTCGAAGGTAAACCCGTCATCAACAGCCGTCACGGAGACTTGATGTCTCAATCCTCATAGCTGCCCCCGGGCAGCGTCATTAGGTTATTATTTTTTATCATCATCATTATTATGCTTCTCTTCCTTCCCCGAGTTCGTTCCCTCCCTCCCCCTCCCCATGCATGTTTTGAATCTCCCCATCTGGTTTTCGCTCGGAGCTAGAAAAGTGTTTTCGCTCCATCCATAAACTTCGCAGCAACTTGAAATAACAGAATTTATATAACTTTTCTTTTCTCTTCTGAAATTCGACATTCAAGTTTAATTTTCAAAAGAAGCGGTTTACAGCCTCCTCAAAAGGGCAGTGAACCTACCTCAATTAATGATGGTGGATAGCTGTCATTTATTCAAGGGCATCATCATATTCATTAACATGAAAATTACATGATAATGAATGTGATATGCCGAGGCACAGTCACTGATAATTGCGATATTGATATTAAGATTAATGTTTGCTTAAAGCAAATGCGATGATAATATACAAACACAAGCTGGATCATTGTGAACGGTGAATAAAATTGAGACATCAGTAATGTATCGAACGATTTAAAAAAGCATTAATTCATGAGCATCTAAAAAAGATTATAAATATATTATTAATTTATGGTTTATGAGAAGGCCGGGATGGCTTGGTTGGTAAAGCGTTGGACTCCTACTCCTTAGCTTACGAGTTCGAAACTAATCGGCCAAAAGGTTCTCGGAGTGTGTGGTGATTGGCGCTCTTTAAATCTGTTCGTGGTCTCAAAGTAATCCATGTCGAGAGAAATATATCACTGGGGGTACTGGGTCAGAGGTGATCGTTCCCTGTTCCAGATCTAAATTACGATCTTAGATGAATGAATGAATTTGCATGAAGCAGACCGCCCCCTAAAAAGAATTGTGACGTGTGAGTAGCTAAGTCATGCTCTTGACCCTAGATGGCGCTGCTTGTAAAACAAAGAGACGCATTTCTTAGGCTTAAAATTTGTTGATCGAATCAGCGGAAGCTTGTCCACTGCAAGTGCCATTAGTCACAACACACACATGGTTTATGGATTCCTTTATAGTGGCTCAAACAACTGAGAGTACACCTTACTTTTAATTCATTAATCCAACTTTCAATATACTAAAATTTGAAATCTCCTATGCATATTTCAATGTATCAAGTCAGAACGTAATTTTTTGATTGAAAACATTTTACTCAATTAAACAATCTAATCTAATTTTAAAAAGAATTTTATTCAAGTTTGAAGAAAACATCTGAACCAAAAGTGGCAGGTTTTGCAAACGTAGGGATTAATCAAAGAGTTTAAACTGCTTTTTAAAAAAAAAAGATTTTTATTTAAGTTTGAAGAAAGCTTTTATAAAGTTAAAAAAGTTTAAAAAAATCAGCTCATTAAAAAGTAACAAATTAGAGATTAATAAGGTCTTTATTTCGAAATTGCAGCCATTTACCAATATTTTTTAGTCTTCTAAGGTCTATTTTTGAGAAAGTTGAAATTTAAAATTTCAATTCCTTGCCCACGCATTTTTGTTGAAGCCAAAAACCTCATCTCATTGAATCCTCATCGAAGCACCTCGTGCAAGTTAACCACTTGACATACGAATTTATTTAACTTCCTAATTTGATAACACATCCAATATTAAACATTTATTGTTATTTTAATTCCTATAATAATGGAACGAGTTTTAAGATAATGAAAAGTTTCTAAATGATTCTGGCATTTTAAATTGCTGAATACTTTCACTTAATTGCAGGTTTAAAATTAATAATTCAATAAGAGCGTGTCAGAGAAGTCATTGTATGTGAAGTGGTTAAATTATATTTTTATTCATTTTCATTGAGTGAGTCACTTTAATACTGCAAACGATCCAAAAAACTTTGTCTCACATTTATTGTTTAAAAAAATATCACATTTCCTATTTATTCCATTTCATATAATCATGAGCTCAAAATGACATTTTTCTAGGTTTTTTTGCTGTGGTTATTGACTTATTTTTTTAAAAAATGAAAGCTTTTGTAAATGCGATGGCAACGCGTTATTAAAATCTGCTTTTTTGAGATGCTCGTGCGGATAATAAAATGTCCATTCATTGGCCATGCATTTTTATTGATTCCAAAAAACCTCATTCTCAAAAACATCATGTTCTGACATGATAATAATACTTAACCGAGAAGTTTTTACTTTTATACATAATAAATGATTCAAAGTAAAAATATAAAACAATTAAAGGAAAACTTTTAAATTGAAAAATTTCAGACATATTTTAAACAAACATACTCAGATTTTTGCCTCAAAAAATTCAGAATACACCAATGGAGCTTTTGTAATATCTCGCATAGAAACAAAGTGGCAATATTAGGTTGCATGTCTTTTGGCATTTATAAAAGCCTCTAAATGAAATGGTACCGATTCGACCAATTTTTGGTGATACCTGATGATATTTTACCAAATTTTCCTTGCAATACGCGTTCTAAATAGGATTAGTTTCTAATTTTGTATTTTTGAACCACTATTTCTGAATGAAGGCCACAGATTTTCAATGACACTGAAGCCGAAGGACTGTGGCAATGTCTGCATTTGCTATTTACAGTAAAAAAGGCACCACATTTTGATGTTATGTGCGTTCTGTTTGGAGTCATTTTTCGACTGGAAAATGAAATTTCTATATAAACAGAAGTTTTTTGCACTTTTCTTTAGATTGCTGCTGAGTGCATCCAAATAAACCACATGGTTTATAATGCCATCTATAAGAATTAAACTTGCTACCTCGGATGAAGCCATGCAACTTCGAATCATAAAGGAGTCACCACTATGTTTAACTGTAGGGCGTAAATTTTTTGGATCCAAATCAGTTTTAAGCTTTCTCCATACAATGCTACGGCTGTCACAACCAAAAATGTTGGGTTTTCTTTCGTTATTAAATATATCTTTCATCTAAAAGTTATTGGTCTTCAGTTGACGAGTTTTTACAAGCTTCAAACGCTTTATATCTGAATTTGAAAGCTTACGAATGGTTTTTCTTTGAACAAATCGCCTTTTATAACCAGATTGTCTGATTACATTTCGCGCGGTTTCAGTACTTACACTTCTGCTTATGAATTGGAAATTTCTGAAGCACGTTGGATGAACCATATGTACGAAGCAATCTAAAAGGGAGTGTAAAAAATTGGACTTAGATGGACATTTCATTTTCCAGTGGAACAACGACCTCAAACAGAATGCACGTAACATCAAAATGTAGAGTCTTTTTTATTGTAAACAACAGTTACACTCACTATCACAGTATCCCAACATTAATGCCATTCATTATTCGACAGCCATATTAGAAAAAAAGGGTTCAAAAACTCTAAATAAAAAACTAAACCCGTTTTAAACAAGAGATGCAGAAAATGGGGTAAAATATCTTGAGATGTCGCCAAAAATTGTTTGAATCGGTACCATGACGTTTAAAACCATTATAAAAGCCAAAGGGATTGCAGTTTAATATTGACACTTTGTTTCTATGCGAGATTTTGAAAAAATTTCATTGGTGTATTCTCAATTTTTTAGGCAAAAATCTACGAATATTTTTTTAAGTGCTTCTGAAACTTTTCAATTTAGAAATTTTTCGTTGATAGTTCTTTATTTTTACTTTAAATTAAACTACATGCCATGTGTAAAAATAAAAACATGTTTGCACTTCTCGGTAATGTGTTATTTACATTGAAAGTCAGATTTATCAAGTAAAAGTAAGGTGTATTCTCAACTGTTTGAGCCACTGTATATTATTTTTAACAACCCCTGTGTTCAAGATCCCTTGCTTGTCAATGAGATTTTTGATCAAAATATAATCTACATAGAAGTGCTTGGTTAAAAGACGGTTAAAAAAAAATACGTTTGTGATAACATCTCTTAACCATATTTAAATCCTAATAAATACTATTTTTTATCTTAAATTACTCCATACTATTTTATTTCAAAATCTTCTCTGATTTCCTTCTCCAGTATATATATATATATATATATAATATATACTGTATAGAATTTCAGCGTAAAACATCAGAAAAGCAGCAAGGAAAAAAAAGATATTAATTTTATCTTTACAAGCATATAACAATAAATAAATAAAACTCGGGAACTTGTAAACTATTTTAATTTCTTTCCGTTAACTTAAGTTTTCGCTTTGCTATAGTTGCTCAATGGAACAGTTTTTGTAAAATGTTAAATAAGTATTCAATAAAATGTTTTTTTTTTTCTATCATCTATAAAACTTGGGAAAATCCAGTTCGGGAAATTTCTGATTTAATTTTGTAAACAACCCATTCCATGAGAAATAAGTATAATATTATCCTTACATGATTAAAATTTATCCTTAATAATTAAAATCCACTATCATTAATTAAAAATCCATTATTAGAAATTTTTCTTTTATGATTAAAATCTATTAACATTTCTGACAAGAATTAGAATGTCATCATAGTTTTATATGATATCTCGTTGCCAAAAAGTTTAATTAAATTGTCATAATATTTTTTTTAATTCAGATTTATAATCTTTATGATATGCTTATTTCTGATACCGAAATATGTAATCTTTTCTTTCCACATCAGCTGCTTCCATCATTTCTCCTTATCTTTGATCTTAATTTTCAATGGAAACAAAACTAAGATGATGATGTAAAACTTGGTGATAATGATGTAAAACAATTAATGATGAAGATGATGATTTAAAACAATTAGTTTCATGCTCATAAGTCTAAAACATAATTTTCTTAAGATTTATAAATTTAAAATTATGGTTAGAATTTTGAATGATCATCTAAGCGCTAAAATGTATATAAAGAATCAATCGTTCAATCTAATTTTAATTACATTATTATAAGCTTTAGAAAAGCTTGCTAGTTTGCAAAAAACAATTCTTTCTTAATTAATTGAAATTTTTTTGTTAATTTTATTTCATTACCATTTAAATAAAAAAAAAGTCTTTTGAATATTTTTGTTAATGTGAACACGAGAAGGCAGTAGCTTTTTCATATGAATTCATTTATTTCTTATTATTTTGAATATACACTGCCACATTTTATTGAGATGACTTAAGCTAATTAGAATTACAATAATAATTATAATAAATAAATAAACATAAATTTAGAAACATGTAGAAGTTCTGAAACTTCAAATATACCTGAAGGGTTAATATACATAAGATTAATAACCGATTTTGTAAAATCCTCATAAAAAACCAATGATGAAGCTAAGTAAAATATAAACGCTGGTTCTGCCCGGGATCGAACCGGGGACCTTCTGCGTGTAAAGCAGACGTGATAACCACTACACTACAGAACCCACACACTTATGTATCAATATACATGATAGTTAACTTAATAAAGAACGTGTTTGCTGAAACCTTCCATTTCTAGGTAACATCTGTTTACTCCGTTTCGTAATGGCAGACGTGATTTAATCCGTAAGAGCAAACATGTTATAATTGCCAGCTGTTTGTCCTCAGAAAGCGTTTCGTTGAATTCAAACGATTTTTTTTCAGGCAAATTTTCTTAAAAAGATTATTTTACACTAAATTCAAACGATTTTTTTTCATGCATTTTTTTTTTGAACTTTTTATTGATTACTTATCACTGATCACTTACTTTTCACTGATTTCAGACGATTTTTTTCTTTTTTGGCATATTTTATTCAACAGATTACTTTACAGTAAATTCAGACGATTTTTTTTTTTCATTTATATATATATATATATTGAAAAGATTACTTTTTACTGAATTCAGACGATTTTTTTTTTATTTCAAGTTTTTTTTTTTAAAGTTTATTTTTCGATAATTTCCTGAGCGATTTTTTTTTTCAGGCATATTTTCTTTAAAAGATTGTTTTACGCTAAATTCAGGTAGGGTTTTTTTTTTTTTGAGGGGAAAAAATTGCCTACTTGAAGAATTTATATATATTATTATTATTTTCAATTAATTATTTTTCTAGTTCCAGTGAAGATACATCATATCAAATTTATAAAGAAAGGAAGAAGGAGGAAAAAAAAGACATTGTTAACTAACGATGACAAAAATAAAATTCAATTAAAACTGGCTAAGGAAATTATAATAAAATCTAACAATATTTTTAAATCGCGAAAAATCTGTTAGAAGGGCTTGCGATAACATTGAGGGTCTCGAAAAAGTCGAATACCCAAAAAATACGCATTTAAATCTTTATTATTATTATTGGCAAACACCATTACAATTTTAACCTGCTTATATACGAAAAGATGCTTTGAAAATTGTAAATGTATTAAAATAAAGGAAAAATTTATATACTTAAAAGAATACAGAAAGGTTAATTCCTAGATTTTTAAATTCTTTTACTATTGTAATACAAATAAGATAATAGGTGTTTGGAAAAAAAAAATCTTGAGCATATTGGCGCCTATTTTCTAAGATAATATATAGTCCCACTTTCTATTTTTACAATTGGACATTCCTTTAATCCTGAATTGTATTTTATGGTACGATAAACTTAATCTTGTTTCATTTATTTGGCCCGTGGCAGACTTGTCTAAAATACATGCATGATAAGTGCATCTGCAGTACGTGAATGGATGAACCAAATATTATGTTGGATGTCAGCACTTTTCAAGTGTAAATTATGAATTCTTCTCTAACTTTTTCTGCGGATTATTTACACCCATCTCTGACAAGAATTTTTCTGAAGAGGAGATACGAAAGTAGAGAACGCGTTTTCTTTCTTTCTTTCTTTTTCTTTTCTTTTAGCGTGCAGAGAATTAAGACGCAATACTTTATTTAAACGGATGCTGCATAAAAAGATTTTAGATAACAAGTGGAATGCTTTTAAAATTTTACTACTAAACAGATCATATCACAAGTGCTTTTATATCATTTTGATGACTGGGTATGAATTTTAATCTTAATATTAATATTTCAGCACGTTTTCAATTTAATATTAATTTGATGTTTTAATTAAAATTTTGACAAATATCTTTATGGGAATTCAAAAAAAAAAAAAATTGATGATAAAATTAGCCTACGCTGACGGAATTAAAATTGTTGAGACTTTATAAAATTGAGATACATAACTTTGGGATGATGAAAACTTTGATGATGTGTATGATTGCCGATTTTTCAAAACTGGTGATCAAAAATAGTCAAAATTATCATTATGATTGAAATGTTCCGTTAAAGTAGTAAATTTATTAATACAATAATGCAATAAGTTATTTCAACAATCTATTAAATAATTAATCCAATGCATTAATATATAATTATAATGTACAGGCAGAACTATATACTTAGGAATTTTTAGTTCATAAAATTTTATAAGATTTCTTTCCTCCCCCTTCCTGTTTCCTTTCCTTTCCTTTCTTTTTTTTTTTTTATCATGTGAGACCATGATGTTGTTTTAGTTTGAGAGCTTTGAAGCTTCAAAATGCTTAGGCAGCAAATTAGCGATTTATCGCTTTTAGGATATCAATTTTTCTCTTATTAGAAAATAATGCAGAGAGTTGTTACATTTGGCGATTTATCGCTAACTAAAGTTACAATTTAAGTCATATATTAATTTAAGTTATTAACCAGTTTAAAACAATCACGAGACTATCAGATTACTCATAAATCTATATTTAGAAAAAAGATGTCCCCCATCTCAAAATCGCTCGAGCTCCAAAACTTTGCTCACTTGCTAGAAAAATTAAAAATGAAGGTTTAAATATTTCTCATTATATATATATATATATATATATATATATATATATATATATATATAGAGAGAGAGAGAGAGAGAGAGAGAGAGAGAGAGAGAGAGAGAGAGA
>JAOUZG010022420.1:68593-88697 GCA_026289955.1 Argiope argentata
AGAGAGAGAGAGAGAGAGAGAGAGAGAGAGAGAGAGAGAGAGAGAGAGAAAGAAGTCTCGTGATTGTTTCAAACCGGTTTAAACAAGTTAATGGCTTAAACTAATTAAGACAAATAATGACTTAAAAATAATAATGTTCTCTCAAGATAGATTGAAATTTGTGATCGTAGATGTTTTTTAACAAAATTTTCAAATCTTAAGCACGTTATGAACTGAATGAAAACTAGATTACAAAATTCGATCTTTTGTTACTACTAATAATAAACTTTTGGGAAACCACATAAGCATAATGAATTACCAAATCATCAGTACATGAATTGCATTATATGAATATTTTTTATTTATCATTATAACTTGAAGTACTTATTTCAAAGACAAAATATTGTTGTCACCATGATTCCCTGATCTCAACTCGTATGATTTTTGTTTGTTTGTTTGCTTGTGAGAGGGTTCTCTTCGTGTATTTGCTTCCTAGTCTATCGCCCATAACTGATTTAAAAATTCACGTCGCATTCTCATCGATATAGACATGTTGCATACGTTTCGACAAGAACTGTATAATAGAGTTAATGTATGACATGTAATGTCGTACTTAAACATTTATGAGGATTATTTCCAAAGCTTGATTATAATACCTACACAAATATTCAAGTTGAATATAACACTTCTACATTAATTATATGCCGGCTTTCTGGCATAGAGGTAACGTGTCTTTCTCGTGTTCTGAAAATCCCAGGTTCGAGTCCCGGTTCGGGCATGGTTATTCTTCTGTGTGCTGTCTGTGAGATGTGTGACTTGCCCCCCTGCAAAAAGGGGTCGTGCAAGCAAATAAGGTGAGTTTGTTGCTAAGTCACTCTTGGCCATAATTGGCGCTGCTTCAAAAATAAGAGACGCTCCTTTTGGCTTAAATCTGCTGCTGTATCAGCAGGGGGCATGTCCATAGGCAAGTGTCATAAATAACAACAACATTAATTATATTTTGCATAATTAAGCTTTGATATCCAGGGTTCATTTTGAGTTACCCAGCATATCCAGACGAAGAATAAATGACTGTGTGTTGCGAATGAGTGAGTTTTATTATCAAAATATGACCGAATAGAGAATTAGACTCACATTTTCCTGATTTCCATATTGACTATCAGAAGACCGTACGTTAAGATGGCTCCAAAGGCGGTCAGAATCGAACTCCTTTCATATTTGATCATCTTGCAACCAGACAGAACAAAATGTGGCTTCACGAAAAGCCATTCTTGTACCGGAATGTTCTTTTGAGGAGATTCGAGAAAAAATCGACTCTCCAGTTTCTTGCTGAAAGCATCAGTGAAGTTTTCCATCTCGATGGGTATTTGTCCTGCGACCAGAAAAATGGAACTTAATACTATCAGGCAATTGAAGATGGTGTAAAAGGCGTCGATTTTGGCGAAACTGCTGCTTACGGTCGCCGAATTCCACAAATAAGATGCCAGAGAGGAGAAACCCATTATGAAGTTAGCGATACAGATGAGAAAAGTGATGGATGAAAAACTATACTGTATATCTTCTAAATTACCAACTATTCTTTTTATGTTCTTCATCATTGCCATTTTCTTGGAATAGGTGAAGACTTGCGACAAACAGTTCTTCGTTTCTTCTGTGAGACGGCGAAGTAAGACGCAACAATGATAGCAAACGCAACAGTACAGTAAAGTTAGTAAATTTGCAAACGTGTGGAATAAAAAATTCATTGGAATTATCTTCAGAAATATAACTGTGTTGCGTAGTATTATATTTTCCACAACTTGTCCATAAGTATAAAATGTGGCAAGTTGCTGTTTGTCGGAGGCATTGAAAAATATCACTGAAATCAATGCATATACTGGTCCAACTACTGCAATAATGAAGCTGCCAGCATTGATTATCCAGCTTCCTGGACGGAAAGACGTTTTCCCAAGTGAATGCAGCAAAGCTGTTAATTGCTTCTTTTTACAAAGCATGAATAGCAATGCTGTCAAGTTGAATGTGCTACTCAGACTATATCCTAAATTAATGTTGAAGGAAGAGAGTGAATCATCGTTTGATATAAATGACATAATTAAGAAATCTACATTAAACAAAATCACAGAAATTTGAAAAATGAGGGTTATAAACTTTTTTTTAGAATTTGAACTCGTTTCCAGAAGGCCCAACCAAGCAAAAAATTGGCAAAAGAAACCCTTCAGACCATCATTTTCCTGAAAATTCTCAATCATGGCGATTCTAGTGGAAATTGTTGTTGAAAAACGTGATAAAAGTTTTCGGCTCGCGGCTTTTATGCGAACAACTTTACATGGAAACAACCTCAGGTACACGCCTCCTTTCAAAAGATTTTCAGAGGCTTTTCAAATTTTTCCTTTATAATACCTGTCATATCTGACAAAGAATTAATGTCCACTATAATTTTTTTCTCCTTTAAAAAAGAATAAGGGAAGATTATAAAAGGAGAACGCTTTCATTATGACGGCTTTTTGCGAAATGAAAAGCATTGATTATTTTTTCACTCTTTGAATTCCTCAAATTCTTTTGTTAATGAGATAAAAAAACTCTTATAAACTACTTTATCCATTGATAGAAAGAGGACGAGAACAGCGATTTTGTGCATTACAAAAAGAAGCAGTTTAGATTTCTGGGTACATAATAAAATAAAAAAGCATCTGAAAACTTCGTAATGAGTTTTCATCAGCTTGTGGTTGAGTTTGCGCAAAAACTTTGAGAAGAGCTTTCTATTATCTCTCTATTGTAGAAATAAGTTCGTAATAATAATAATAATAACTGCCGCTTTTATAAAAATGATTTAATTTGTTGCTTTTGGCAAATATTGGATACAAATATTGGACAAGGCGTTGCCCGTGGTCTAGCATGCAAGAAGAAAAGTTAGCTTTAAACTTAACCTCCGCCCGATATGACATGAGCATGTTACGCAACATCAAACAAACATGAAAATATGTTTAGAAATTATCAAAAATAGCTACAAAACAATTTTCCATAGCACACATTCTGAACTATTTAGACAAAGGTAAAAATGTGATATGCCCATAGACAAAACACAGGCGATCATTTCGAGGTTGAGTTTCCTTCTTTTTCCATAATGAGATTTGAATCTCTATTTAAAATCAGACGTAAACAAAGAAATGAAATGCATATGCATGCCACAGCTCTTGCTGTTTGCACATGCGCAGTTTGCGGTTTTCGCGCATGCGTGGATAAGTTAAAATCGCAATTAAAAAACTCCCCTTTTTATTTTGGTAAGATTTTATTGTACTAAAGCGTTCCCCAATAAATGATCCACAAAATGGTATAGATATCTCCAATAATAGTTAACTATTTCTCGAGTTTTTGTGGTTCCAACATACAGACGCTTTCAGGATATTTCATTTTATACTATGTATAGATATTTGATTTCAGAGCATGTGGTTACGTGTAACTTCATATCCACGATGAGGTCAAATTATTTGGCATTAAAGCCATGCTATTTTGTCTTAAATTCTGTGTATAGAATGCATGTAAATCTCTAAATCTCAAAGCACCATTGTGTTATTTGAAAACTAAATATCCAGTTCGTCTGTCTTCTAACTTTCGCAGACTTTTAACTTCACTTTTTTACTGTTTGTTTCAGTTACCCGAGACTTCTATTTTTCGACGATTCGTTCCTCCCTAATAGGTGAGATGTAAAAGGATGAGGGAGGGCATTTTCAGAATTCTTCATCATTCTTTGACCTTGATTTCTGCCCTATTAGATATGTTTTCATTCAGTTTTTCTTTATTATTATCATGTGTCTATATTATGAATTATCCGCTGTAATTTCATCTCCAAAGTTGGCGTATCATCCGAATTCATCTTATTGTTGAATGTAAATATCTCCTCATCTCACCTTTGCTCACACCCTTATTTTGACTAAACCAGCGCGTGCGCAAAAGCGAGGAGCAATTTTAAATCGAGAAATGAATTATGCTTGTCTTGCAAACTATCAAGATATTTGTTAAACTTATTCTTTAACTTTCATCAATGGAAAAAAATCATGTTATTAAATATTTGATGAAATAATAAAAATTGTTTGAATTTCAGAACAATAACATAATGTATTGTTGGCAAAAAATATATCATCGAAAATTGTTTTATTATTGAATTGGTTTTTAAGCTTTATAGAATAGCATTAAACTCATTTTTGTTCAATGATATTTTCGAAAGTTACAGTGCAAAGGGCAAAAAATAAGCAAAAGTAAGGTTATTTTTTAATTCTTTAAAATTTTCAAATAATAATAATTATAATCTTTCTTTAGTGCACCTTTCCGCCTCCAAGCTATATATGTGTGGGTTTATGGATAGATCCCTCCACTTTAAATGTTCAGAACTTCAAGAAATGACGCTACCGCACTTTTAACATGGAACAATAATATATTTATTTTATATAAGAACAAAAATAAAAGGATTAACAGAAGTAGTTGAAGTATCTCTCTCGAGTTGAGAAAGAAATACTCAGTTCTTGCCGGCCAGATTGCATAGTGGGTAATGATATAGTAATATCCACACATGTGCCACATTCGGTAGCTGCAGATCAAATAACCTGGCCTTTAAAGCGCCAGCATAAGCCAACATATACACATTAGTATTTATTATTAGTAGAAATTAAAAAAGAAATATATATAGATTCATTTTTATTGTTTTGAGGGATATTTTATCGTGAATAAAAGATAAGATCAGGGTGAGATGACTGTAAAGGTACAGAAAATTTCTCCGAAGACGGCTGAATTTTAAAAATTGGACAATTTAGAATAATGATCAAGTATTATTGTTATGACCTAAAACATATTTTATCATATAATATATTCTACTCAATAGTTATATATTTTTATGTATGTTATATATTTTTTCTTAAAAGAATTGAAGTTTTTCCTTTGTGAGATTATTTTTAAATAGAAGTTTATTTTATTTCATACAGCGCGATATTCTTTTTCTTTCTTTTTTTTTTCATCTGTTAATTTTAAACCATTTTTCATAAAATTCCAATACATCTTTTACACGATCTATCTTGGATTTTATTTTAATCAGTTTAAAAATTAAATGCTAATTAATCAATTTAAATATGCTAAAGTATTAATGCATCGATCCAAATTTTCATTTATGGTCTTATATATGAAATAGGTAGAGCAAATTTAATACATGAAATGCATTGTGCTGATACAGTATATGAATTCTGAAGGGTTTATTTAATTTTGAAATACATTAAAGCCTAACAGAAGGAAAAAAGAACTAAAAAAATAAGAGCTATGGGTACTGGCAGTTAAATGCTTCTCGTGAAATGTGTTGCTATTTTTTTTTAATGAGTCTAACACCAAATGCATTGACTTATAGATTCTGATAAAAATAAAATCTATAGAAATTTCAAAAATACAGTATTCTTTAAACAAAAACTTATTTATTAGCGTTTCGCCTTGTATAGAGAGTAATTTAACTGTCTTATGATTGTATAAACACCTATTCGATTTATTGCTCTTTGTCTAAACCATACTTTATGTTAAAAATAGAACATCTTGTATTATCAGTTTTCCTTTTAAGTAAAAACTAGAAAGCATTCACTGACTAATAAATAACATGTAATTACGATTTATTCTGTCCTTCAAGCGAATTCCATCCCATTTTCAGTTATTAGATGTTAGAATGAGAATTAAGATGGCAATGTCGATGCGAGTCCTTTTTAAGGGATAGAATAATAGAGGTCAATAAAATAAACGTAATAACTGTCTTCAGTCTTCTAAATCCCTGAATTTGTGTTTCGTAATACAATGCTGCTGTTTTTTAAATCCAGGGTAACAACGGTATTTTTTGTCAATAAGCTTCATAAATTATTTTCATTCTGTAGCGTACAACATACTTCGGAGAATGGAAGATTCCAATAGAAGACGATTAAATTAATTCTGTTTCTTGTTGCCAGTTGTTATTCTTGTAAGTTGGTCAAATATGCAATCGAATGCAAACGATTTTATTTCATTTTCTATCCCTTATTAACAGTATTAGCGCAGCTAAATAAAGTCATGAATTGTAAAATAAAATGTTCTTAAAAAAATGATTTATTATCTTATATTTCTGTGTTTAATTTACTTTGACTTTAACTCTGAAATAGTTCTTCAATTTGATGCTATACCGCAAAATGGAATCAAAATTTGAAATCCTATTTAGCGTTTGTTGCTGTCTTGAAGGCAGTAATGGAAATTTTGTGAATTCTTTAGCTATAGGATTAAAAATTTCAAATACAGTAAAACAGAAAAAATATAGCAAATCATATAAAATGTTATTATCTTAAAAAGGATTCTTTGTTATTTCCTGTTTTTTTATATGTACGAAAATTAAACATGTGAAAATACAAAGATCTTAAAAGCGAATTTGAAAAGCAAAGTGAATCGAAATTAAAAATAATCTAAAATTCGTCAGATAGAAAGCTAATATGAACAAAATCAAATGACGAACGCGTCATCAATAAATGAAGATGAAACAGAATAAAAGTATGTTACTATTTTGTTTAATTCCATGCTATATATTAATTATTTATGAATGTGCAATAGATAAGAATTACATGAATTAATAAAATTTATTTTAAGGTTTCCTCTATTAATTCGTTAATACCCATCTTTATTTAAAATTTAGATTTTAGTAAAAGTTTTTTTTTAATCTTGTTAGAAATATTAAGATTAGTATAAAAATGAAATGAAATTAAATTTCCGAGAAAACTTTTCTAGCATTTAAAAAAAATAAAGCTTTAAGAATGATTAATGAAAATTGGTAAAGAATAATTTAAGAAAACTTTTTTATTGATAAATATTTAAAATATTTTTAATTTAATATAGTAAAATATTAAAGATGAAATTTAAACAAATATTTTCATTATCTCGATATTAACACGAACAAAATAAAATAAAACACCTACATTTGACTTCAAAATTTGGTCAATGTATCATATATGACATTCGAAAATTGCTTGGAAACACATATTAATTTTTTTAAGCAAAACAAAAAAAGATATAATAAGAATTTTGAGTACAGAAATAGGTGTAAAATGTAGTTGTCCTCTAAATAAGACTTTGAAAGTTAATGACTTGAGAATCGTGCAACTGTTCATAACAATTGTTAAATATTGTACAACTTTATTCTCATGATGAAATAGGGATTTGATTCAAATGATTCCGATTTACAGTTTTTCAGGAAATGAACTAATAGCATAAATAAAAAGACAAGTATTATAACTTTTCTTTTCCTTTTTGTATTGTAAAAGTTGTCATGGTAAGAGTATAACAGTTTGTATTTAATTTTTTTTGCCACTTTAATTAGTAATTAAACATTTTTTTATGTGAAAAGAACAAAAAAGTTACCTCTCTTCACTACAAAACATTTTAAGCTTCTTTTTAAGAAATGGCCATTTTCGTTAACTACATCCAGAACATTTAATCGGAATCATAAAATAGAACACTTTTAGGGAATTAAATAGCTCGATTCCACAGCATGGAGCTAAAAGCCCTGTTTTCATGCTCTTAATTGCGTCGGCTCCTCTGAAGTAGTTTATGTATTCTAAAGATAGAGAGACATCGGAAACGTTTTGAGAAAATTGTTCTTTACGATCAATAAAAAATGAGGGGGAAAAAACAGAACTTCTAATGGAACAAGATTTGATGAGGAAAATCGTTTGACAGAAGTCATCCATTCTTGTAGAGGCGGGAAAAAGTAGCTCTGTGGTTTGTGACCTCGTAAACTTCGTCTGCCGCTTCTTGAGCGATAAGTAGTCACGATGCCACCGATCAAAATGATAGATAAGAATGTTATTTCCGATTCGTCATTCGGAAGAACTCATTATTTCTTCCTGAAGCAGCGATTTTTTTGCAAAAAAATCAATATTTCTTGAAATACGACAAGCATTGGAAACATTATGCTTCACTTATCAGAACAAAAAGTTTAGAATTCGCAATAGTGATTTTCTGAATGATCTTTATTTAAAATTGAAACTGTAACATCGATTTTGTTTGTTTGTTTCTCATAGAAATCCAAACTTCTTAATAAATATTCCACAAACTGCTCTTATAAATGCTGTGATTCATAAAGAAGTTTTGGAGAAAATTCCCTGATTAATTTTGCAAAATTTTTAAAACGGTGACAGTATTGCGCTAACAGAAAATATTGCAAATGGTTTATAAAAATATATTATTTGTCGAAAAAAAGTGCGCTAACCGAAACTTTCTAACACTATTTGTGCTATGCCTCCATTCGTGATTATACCCTAGAAATAAAATAAGAATTGTAATTCAATTGCAAACAGTGTTTATAAATCATTCTAATATGTTTTTTTTTACGAATTTTAAGGAAATATTTTAAATATTCATTTTTACACATTGAAAAAGCGACAAAAGTTTACAATGTCTAACAAAGACATAAATAGACAATATGTTGTATCGATGGTTCACTTTGCAAACAAAATGTAAAGAAAAAAATGGGCAACACAAATACCTCATTCGAATAGATTATCTCAAAATACAAAGTAATAATGAGACCAATAAATCCATGAATTGACAATAACAAAAACTCATTCAACTTAATTAATTTAATGAAAGTTAATTAAGAAGTATCAGTATTTCCTAATTAATACGAAAACTTATTCAAGTTAAGAGCAGAATCTTGCTATTACATTAATTCTCTCTAGTCACATTCACTGCAATTTCTTTCCTCGAATGTGTACCATTTTGACTTAATTTTTGTAACAAGCACTTATCAATAAATCAGAGACACATATTCGCTGTCCACACAAAAAAGACTGAAATAATAAATTGGTTTATTTACTCTCCCACCAGATGGCGCGCATAATCTTCATTGATATTATAAAGTAATATATGTTGAGCAAAAATTTCATCTATAGCCATGTTCATTAAAGGCTGCTTGTTATATGACCAATATATTACAAGAGGGAAGAGAAAGTTGTTATTTATTTATTTTTCTTCCTCCTTACATTATATTCTTTAAAAGTGCTTTAGAATATCGAATTCGTAAATTAGAAGTTTTTAGAAGTACATGGAAATAATAATATTTAATTCTTAGAGAAACAAATTAAAATGTTTAGATATTGTTCTTCTGTGTATGAGAACAAATCTTGCTCATATATTTTTATTTTAAAAGTATTTTAATTTGTTTATTTATATATGATATTGTTCTCTCATTAACATGTAGAAGATAATGCTTAACACTCTTCTAACTTATAAAATGTTTGCAATCAAATTCGGTTATGTGTGGATATTCAATTCAAGACAGTTAATATTAAAATGTTTTTATTTTGTAAGTTTGTTTAAAAGTAAATAAAGCATTTTTTTATACATCCTAATTAGAATTAAATTGATAATTTTCAATCTTATCAACTTCGAATTTTTTTAAAAAAAAAATAGCTATTAAGTATTATTATACGAATTATTTAATAATAGTTTTACAGATGAGAAAATCAATTTAGGGATAAACAAGATGGTCACAAAATACAGCTAGTTTTCGATATTCTTAATAATATTCGAATTTTTAAGAACTCTGAAGAACAATTGAATTGGTTTAATAGCTCATCAGATATCAAAATAACTTAGCATTTTTTAGCATTCTTGTTCTTTAGCTGCTTCTTATAGAAATAACTTTTCACATTTTATTGAACAAATTTATTACCATAAACTTATAGTGTAAATTTACTGACTATAACAAAATATCTTTTGCATTGCTGGGTGTGGACATTCTCGTTTATAAAACACATCGTTTGGAATTAAATAAAAATGTATTTTATGGCAAGACGAAAAGTTGGTGTTATTTATGAGCAGACTCCCCCTTGCAGATGCATTGTTGTTGCCATTGCCATCTTTCTGTCAGCAAAATACGAATTCCTTCTTCTGCTACTATTGTCAGTGCTATGAAAACCGAAATAAAACCTTTCACAACCACCATTAAACACAAGTTACTCTACCCCTCAAATCTTACCTGGCACTCTTGACCACTGATTTACTGACCATGAACAATACAAAATAGGTTTTACGACAGGATTCCCAATCTTCGGTATTTCATTTTATGGCCACTTATCTCTGCGGTCAGCCAAGAACTGACCAAGACTCATTACCGTCGGATGTAGTTCATTTCTAATCTGGTTTATTGCTTTGGCCTTTAAGGAAGCCGTTATCAGTGTCAAAAAGGCAGAGAAAGAGGAGGCGTTTTGGAGCGAATTTATGGGGCTTTCGTAACCCGCTGTGTCAGGAGAATGGGCCTCTTCCACCCTTGTGGGGATGGGCGATAAATTGCGGAGAGGGGTGGGTACGGTTGTCATGGAGGTGCCATACCAAATGTCTAGGTAGTGGCTCTATTTTTCTGGCAACCTGCCCGCGTCTGGAGCCTCGGGTCAGTGCAGAGAGAACCTTAATGAAGTCACCGGCAGTGACAGTTCGGTGCATTGATCGTAACAAAGGTTTCTGAGTTGAGCTTTGTTGCTCGTTCTGCTCTGCCCACCTGTTGCGAAAGGGTAGAGAAGGAAATGCCGACCATTGAGGGAAAAGAGGGGGATTCAGAAAAATCAAAAAAGTTTCAAGAGTTGGATATATATATATATATCCATAAAAAGGATACTTTGACTGTTCACGAGTTTAATCGAATAAAATAAATAAAATCAGTTCAAATTCGTTGATGATATATAAAAAAATTACTATTCCGTGAATTATTAGCTAAGCAAGATTATTTGATGCAGCACAATTTCCTATCGCCCTATTTCTTGTTAACGTTTGAATGAAAATTCCCGAATGAAATTAGAGGAGACTTATTTATCTCCGAAAATCATAAATTATTTTTTATATCAGTAATTAATTCCTGACAAAAGAATTAAAAATAAAACTGAATGATGTTTAATTTATTTTAATTTTTTCTTAGTTCGTCCTATATTTTCAAAAATAATAAAATTATAACTAACAATTTAAATGAGAACAAATGAACTGATTTGATTTGCTAGTAATTTCGTCGGATAATAGCGATCAGCAAATGAATTTAATCTAGATATTCCTAAAATGTATGGGAATTTATAGACAATAAGATATTTTCACGGCTGTTTATTCTAATAAATAAAAATATCTTTCTAATTAAATAATTCTAATTAAATTTATAATGAAATTAAATAATTCTAATAATATATGAATAAATTCTATTAATTAATTAATTCTAATGAGTAAATAATTAAATAAATAAATTCTAATAAATAAATAAATAAATAAATTCTAATAATAAATAAATAAATAAATTCTAATAATAAATAAACAAATGAATTCTAATAATAAATAAATAAATGAATTCTAATAATAACTGTAAAATAATTTTTAAAAAAAGAATTTTATTAATTAATTGACAGTTTAAAAGCGCAACAAAAATAACATTTGAGAAATAGTTAACACGTGAATATTTTAAATAAGCTATCTAGATAGATATTACTTAAAATCTGCTCATATATTCATAAAGGGATAGTTATAATAATGAATAATAGCGAATAAAATAATAGTTGTATACACTAATTTCATTAGAACGATTGATTGTTCTATCCGACGATGCATTAGATTTATTCATTGACAAATAAAAGCGATATTGTAGGCGAATGCCACAAAAATAATACAAAATATTACACAACATTAATTTCCATTACATTTTGAAATTCGGGTTCTTGGGTGCATTAAGTTGCAATTTGCGTGTCAAATTTTATTGTTGCAAGCGTGATAGATTCGTAGACACCACAGTCACGGACACACGCTCACCCACAAACATTTTCTTCTATAAATAAAGAAGTGCATTATGATATTTCCTTAAATGTGTTATGTATTAAGTATATTTCAGCTTATATGATTCATGACGTCATCAACAAGTTTCTCTCTCTCTTTCTTCTTTTTCGCTTACTTTATGATGAAGCAGAATTATTATGCATAACTGGAGGACCTTTTAAAATATTAAAATTCTTGTGTGATACGCTTTGCTGACTTTTCACCACAGCTGAAAACGTAATTGCTTCTTTAGTCACGTCGGTTGACAACTAAAAAAAAATACATTAGATATTCAAAATAACAATTCTAGATTTTTCTAGTGAGTTATCGTGGGTTCTGTAGTGTAGTGGTTATCACGTCTGCTTTACACGCAGAAGGTCCCCGGTTCGATCCCGGGCAGAACCATTTTCTTTTTTACAACCTATTTTTCACAAAAAAGGAACACTAATTGCAATAATGAATCACGATTTTACAGTTACAATTTATAAATTGAAAATTTTTATTAAGATAAAATTATTTGTATTCATATTTCACAGAGTTTAAACTCAAATAAATTGCAGGGTTTAGAAATTTTGGACCGACCATATCATAATTGAATACGTGTGACTGTGATGCATACTAAAAAAAGTTATATATATAAATATATAATATTTATATATTATATTATTTTTATTTTTTATATATATTAAAAATGTCAGTCAATTCGTACTTAGGTCAACAAGGAAAAAATTCATTTAATTTAAATTTTATTAAATGACTACCATTGATATAAATAATTTATCAAAAAATTGTCAGGCTAAAACAAAATTAATCAGTATTCATTGAATATAAATCAGAACACTCTGCAAATGCGTGGATTTTCAACGCCAGTTGGGGCAACACAAATGAGTTATTTTTTTACTCTAAATACAATATAACTCATTGTCTAACTCACTAATCTGTAGTGGGGTAACTCAATATAGATTTGAAATTTTTAATTTCCTTTATTGTTTTATTTTAGTTCAAAAGTACTTCAAAATGAATCCGAAAAATCGATTCATTCACAATGTTTAATTTTAAGTGCATCAAACATCGTTGTAGAATCGTTTGAAATAATCGTTCGAAAACATGTGAAGCCTAACCTCATTAGCGTGGGGAAAAATGAATTGAAATCTTACTCATTTGGCCTAGGGAAACGAAGGTTTTTGGCGGGAAAGCTAGTTTTTAATTAATTAAAAAATTAACCAAATTAATGAATTAATATTTAAAAAAAACCCTGTATTAACATCAAGTGTCATCCACTACAAGTTTTAAAAAATTTACTTTTACTTGAGTGGATTAATAAAAGATAGTTCATTAACGATTGAAAATTGGAACAAGATATGTATGTATAAGCAGAATGTGCACTAAAAGTAGGAATTGAACAAAAGAATATTAATCGTTTCGATGTTTCAAATTGTCCCGATTCTAGTTTGATGCGCTTTTTCAACGATGTAATTTTCTACAATGAAAATCCTTATCTAAATCTTTTTTTGAATGATTTATTTTATATTTATTTGTCTTTTTAACTTCATGCGTGCCCACTGTAAAATATTCAAGCGCTTGAACCTCTCTTCATAAATTATCAACCCAAATTCATTATATATCACTATCCTGATCCATGAAATGAAATATGATAGAGACCTTAAAAATAAGTTAAACCGAATTTAACTCTAAATTAGAGAAAAAAAGTGGTATCATTTTTTAGAAAGTTAAAAACCGATGTATTATTGCATGCTTTCAATTCCACCAATAGCTTTCCTAACAGTTAAATAAGTAACCGCGATTGAAGTAGCTTAGAACGTCTCAGCACAAAGCGGCAAAACCACTGCCAGCAATTCATAAACTCTTCTTTTTAGTAGGCAGGCACTTTTGATTCTCGAGAAGTTTTGCACTTCACTTCTTTTACGAGCGCGAGCGGCCATTAATTTGATTCGCCTAATTCGGGCACACTTCGAGGAGTGGAACGTCTTTCTTCAAGACAAAAATGAAGTTTGTCAGTTTCGACACCACAAAAGAGCCCCATAAAGTACTCGGCTTTTTGGGGAGGGCAGAGACTGATGAAGTTAGCTCGCAAAAGAACTCGCTGCTTCGAACGTTTTGTTTTTTGAAAATCCGGTTCTGGAGGGAGCCTTGTTCCACCCCTGGGGCTGTCGATGCCTCCTTCCAAGTCTTCAGAATTAGATTTACGGAGACGGGAGGGTGAAAGGTGAAGGGAAGGACAAAAAAGAAATCATCTGCCTCATCTCAGAAATGGGCTTCGTAAAAAACAAGCGTTATCCGAAATGTTCTTCTCTGTTTAAATCATGGCTGGATCACATGAATTATCATTATATTGCGGCAATATTTTAAGGGCATTTTTCTACAATGGCCTGATAAATGACGCTTTCCTGCTCTCTAAGAATTAGAAGTGCTGCAAACTTCTTTCGTTCTTATTCGTTTGCTTATTTTATTTCTCGTTCTGTTTGGAAGTTCTATCAGAATATTCTGAATGAATGAATCAGAAACTAATAAATTTAAAAATAATAAATATATAAATATAAAAACTAATTAAATTTGATTTTTTTTAGTTTTTGATTAGTTATTATGGATTGCCATTTTCGTTTTCCCAAATCTGAACGAAAATAACAACCTATAACAAACAAAATAATAATAATAATATTAAAATTTTACTCTCTACAAAATGGATGTTATTTTAATGATTTAATTTTTATTTTCATTTTTAATTTTAGAACTAAAAATGAAAATAAAAATGAAATCTGCTATGCATATTTCAATGTATCATGTCAGAACATCATTTCTTGAGCGGCCAAGGACCACGTCTTTGGTCTCTCAAGTTAATTACATTTTTGCAAGTTAAGTGCGTGCAAGTTAAATTATATTTTTATTCATTTTAATTGTTTCATTGAATGATTCACTTTAGTTTTGCAAACGATCCGAGAAACTTTATCATGAATTCGTTGTTTTAAAAAATTATCCAATTTCCTGTTTATTTCATTTCATATAATCACGTGCTCAAAATGACATTTCTCTAGGTTTTATTTGCGGTAGTCTTTAACTTTTTTTTTCTCCATCTGAGCTTTTGTAAATGCAATGACAAAGCGTTAATAACAGCTGATTTTTTGAGATGCTCGTCCATATAATAATTTTTTTATTTTTCGCCTGCGGATTAAAATGTTTATTTTTCCCCTACGGAGTTTTGTAGAAACCAGGAAACCTCATTCCCAAAACAATATCATGTTCTGACATGATAATAAAATAAAAAATATAAATATAAAAACTAATTAAATTTTGTCTTTTTTTTAGTTTCGGAGTTTTTGATTGGTTACTATAAATTCGTTTCGTTTTCCAAATCTTAAAAGCCGTTTTCGTTTTTCCAAATCTAAACGAAAATGGCAACCTATAATAAACAAAATAATAATAATAATTTAAAATTTTACTCTCTACAAAATGGATATTATTTTTACGATTAAATTTTTATTTTTCTCCTTAATTTTAGAATTAAAAAACTAATTATATTATTTTTTCATTATTACTTTAATAACATTTAAAAAAACTAACCATTATTTCGAATAAATAAAGAATATTGGAATTTTTCTAATCCAAATTTCTTCAGTTGTGACAGATATAATTAAAAACCGGATTTTTTTTTTTCGCTTGAGATCATAATTGAAATTTAATTTTTTAAGATATAAAGACATTTGATCTAATTTCTTAAATTTAAATTTTGTTTGTTGTTTTTCGTCAATTTTTTAAACTTTCCGCTAATTGGAATATTCGAGTTACTCATATCATACTAGGTTAATTCGTATGCTGTTGTTTTGTTTTTCATTAAAAACCTTATAATTTGATTTTTTCTCTGAGAATCATTTATATTTTCTTTAATACGAATTTTTATAGCTATGAAGATTATGTTATAAAGGTTATTATATATAGTTTCTTTAATACGAATTATTATAGCTATGAAGATTATGTTAGAAAGGTTATCATATATAGTTTTTTAGTACGAATTATTATGGTTAAAAAATAACATAGAATACATCATAAATATCTTGAAATTTGAAACTAATTGAGCAGTTTAATATAAAAGAAGTTTAGTTTCATGCCCTATCTAGGACAGTAAAATGACCAAATCCACCTCTTATAATAATACAATCTTTACATTAAAGAAATGAGAGAGAAAAATAAAATAAAATAATTTTATGTTGTCAGAAAGGTAGGTTTAACTTTCTAAACTCTCAGCATTTGGTAGATGATATCTGTATCTTTCGCTTTCGAAGATATAGATATCATCTATTATTATCATATAATTATGATCTAGTTATATCAGTCATTTTCAACTTATTACAAATCAACTGATACAAATCAACTATTCACAATAAAATTTTTCAATTTTTTTTTATGTATGTCTTTCGGGTATACTATTTTGTTGTCGTTAATTAATCAGAATTTTTTTCTATTGAAGAATTTGAAGCTTCTATGTTCTTTGTTTTTCAATATATCTCTTTTTAATCAATCGTAGAGTGCTTGTTTACATCGAAATTGATAACAATTTAATCAGAGCTAAAAAAAACAAACAAAGTTTCAAAAACAGGGACAAAATATGATCAACTAAATAGCCAAAAGAAATAAAATAAAACGAAGATAATCACATATAAACAATGACAAGTAAATTTTACAAGACGCTGTTTATAAGCATCACATTAGTATAATATTTTTATTACAGTTTCATTGGTGGCAGCAATATAAAGTTCAATATTTGATTATTGACGAAAAGTTGGCCTTATTTATAATATTTTGTGATGTATTTGATATTTTATATATTAAATGCCTGGGTTCTAGTTTGCCAGTAATTTTATTTGTATTCGATTCCAGATAAATTATTTAGACACGGCTTCATAACTGGGAATCCATTAAATCGATTGACTTTAAAGTCATGTTGTTTTAATTGTATTACTTAAGTTTATGGTGAAATGAAACTTTCTAATGGAGACAGTCCCATAACATCATATCACTATTAACACTAGATTTACCAGACCAGTCATTTTGACTGGTCGTGCAACTTCAATTCGAAATTCCTGCTACATTAAACATTTGCTTTCCAAAATAATGTTATGACTTTTGTAGCTATAAATAGAGAATACATTTTATGAACTTAATTTTACTTTATATAAGTTAGAAACAAATATACTTTTTTCGTTATAACTATTTATACCAGTACCAGTCAAAATGATTGGTGAATGTTTCTATGAAGGAATCATGAGATCGTGGAAATAAAAATAGTGCCCATTCGTCTTTTGTTCAATACTTTATCGTTATCGAGCCGATTTAGGTGATTACGGTGTCTTTAGGATTTTTTTACGAGTACTTAGTCCAAGTGATCTCCAAACGTAATCATTCATCTTTACCCATACATTTAAGAAGGTAAGAAACATTTATGTGTATTTGAATATATTCAAAAATATATTCTTCGGCAAGTAGCCTGCCTGCATCTCGTCAGCCCCTGAAAATGTCAAAACGAATAAAAGTTTCTACATATTTAGAAAATGCAACCAAAATACCTCAGGATTGTTCAGATGTGGAAAGTGAATTATACGATCGCGACGGTGAATTATTAGATACACAAATTGATCCCCAAGGCAATGATGAAAACAGTGCTATTATCTTGAGTATGATGAGGAAGTTCCTGATGAAGAAAATATAGATCAGTCAAGTGACAGCGATTGCGAAAATATTCCAAACAAACGTACGATACGATACGGTGAAGTCTGGTTCCAGGAGGTGACCACTTCAAGTGTTTTTCAATATTTTAGATTTAGCCGGAATAAATAGCTGGATATTATACAAAAACACAACAGGAGACAATATCTCACGGAAAGACTTTCTGTTTCGATTAGCAGAAGAACTTGCTTCAGAATATCAGACTTCAAGGACTAAACCATACGAAGCTGATATACCAACTACAGGTGGCATGGTTTCTGTACGCAAATGGTGTCAAATAGGATACTGCAATAACAACAGGACTACAAATATTTGCAATAAATGCAAAAAAAGTCTATGCGGATAGTGTACAAGTAACAAAATCTTCATATGTAGAAATTGTGAGCCTATAAAACATTAAATGGTTTGTTATTTGAAGATGTCCATGAATCCATTTTTGTATAAAAATTAATATTGTTAAACCCTTTTCACCCCTTTTTTAAGAATGAATCAAGACTGGAAATCACGATGAGCATTTATTCTTATTCACCAGTCACATTGACTGGTTATGGTAGAAATAGATGTATTTAAATGGCTGGTAAATCTAGTGTTAAGAAAAGTTAATATTCGGTTCATCTATCTTCTAATTTTCGTAGTATTGTAACTTCATTTTTTAATTTGTTTTGTAAACTATCAGATAATATATAGATTTTTTTTGTTTAAAAAAATAAAAATCACGCGATTCAATATTTGACGGCACAACGAAAACTGTTTTGCAAAATTGCCAGAAAAATTGGAGAAAAGTTCGTCTGAATAATTAAATTAGCATTAATATAAAGACATTTTTTTTAATCATTTGAGAATATGATGTTGTTTAGCTTTAAGGTTTTTGAAGCCTCAAAATGCGTAAGCAACAAATTAGTGATTTATCGCTTTTAAGGCATAAATTTTTCACTTTTGGGGTTAGTATGAAAAACTGCAGAAGGTTGTCACATTTGGTGATTTATCACCAAAAAATCATTTAAAAAGAGAAATTTAGTTCGTAAATTAAAAGTTTAAGTCAACGGCAACGTTGTTACATTTTTTTTTTTTTTTTTTTTGCTGTTAAAATGTTTTTATCATGTGAGAACATGATGCCTTAAAGGTTTTTGGAATCAGAAAATGAAAGGGCAGAAAATTGGTGATTTATCGCTTTGGGGGTATCAGTTTTTCGCTTTTAGGGTTATTAGAAAAAATGGTAAAGATGGTTGTCAAATTTTACAACTTTTCACTTACAAATAGTTACAACTTGACACGAATGTCCGCCACACCACCTATTCTCGATATATCTATGCATACATGCTCGGATAGTCACATGATTGTTTCAAATCTGTATGAACTGATTAATGACTTAAATTAACTATGACAAACAATGCTTTAAAGTAATAATATTCTCACATGATAACATAAAATTTGAGATAGAAAATTTCAACTTATTTTTTTTCTCTTGGGGTATGAGCTTTAGTTTCGCTTTAAATAAAGATTTCAATGTTCGAAAAACGTGGTAAAACGTCAAAATTTCACTTAAATTTGAAAAATTAAAAAAAAAAAACATCTTAGCGATGTAAATTTATACTTACCCAAGTATAAATCCATCAAGGTACATATGTGTGGTAACCTTTTAATGTACACGGCTGTAAATTAAAAGGTTTGGCGTATAGGGCGGCTATACGCGAATTCACACAGAACCTATACACACGCAAGCATCTTTTTCATTAGAAGAGATTGAACAGCTTAATACCACTAAAAGCATAGAGTAGTACACTATAATTTATTTTAAAAATTCGCTCACGGTTTTTATATCAAAAAAGAAAAGCCATCTAAAGTATGACTAAAAAATATCGAAATATCACATTTACGTTTAAATGTTTATATATTTTTTAATTTGATGTATGGTTTTACTTCGCCACTATAGAAGACGGTTCATAGATAAACAATCCAGAATTCTGTTTTTCGTACAGTGTTATAATTTAATACATGGTTTTACTTCACCGCTAAAACAGGCGGTTCATAGATAAACAATTCTGAATTCTAATTTTCTTACAATGTTATAATTTAATGTATTTTTTACTTCACCGCTATAGAAAATGATCGTAGATAAACAATCATAAATTCTAATTTTCTTACGATGTTATAATATAATGTGTTTATTTACTTCCCCGCTATAGAAGACAGACAGTATTCAGATAAACAATCCTGAATGCCTGAATTCTGATTTTCTTATAGTGTGGTAATTTAACGTATGGATTTATTTTGCCACTATAGAAGACCGTTCATGGATAAACAATCATGAATTCTAATTTTCTTACAATTATAATTTAATGTATTTTTTTACTTCGCCGCTATAGAAGATGAACACAGATAAACAATACTTAATTCTAATATTACGTTGTATTTTAATGTATGCATTTACTTCGTCTCTATTGAAGATGATCATAAATAAACAATCCTGAATTCATTCCATAGAAGATGATCATGGATAAACAATCCTTATCATCTAATCTAATTTTCTTACAATGTTGTTATTTAATGTATGGACTTA
>JAOUZG010022420.1:88707-104741 GCA_026289955.1 Argiope argentata
GTTATTTAATGTATGGACTTACTTCGTCTCTATAGAAGATAGCCATAGATAAACAATCCTGAATTTTAATTTTCTTACATTGTTGTAATTTGATGTATGGATTTACTTCGCAGCTATAGAAAAGGATCGTAAATAAACAATTCTGAATTCTAATTTTCTTACAATGTTTTTGATTTTAATTAGGCTCAATAAAGATTTGCATTTACATTATCGCTGAATAATTAATTACAAGATGAATGCTCAATGGCATTGGTATCAATAATCTCATTTGAGCTATGTGTAGCACTTCGTCAATGAAAGAGCATTGTCTTCATTTCCAAGAAGTCCGGGCCATTCTGGAATCCGACTCTTCTCGAACATCGGAGCCAGAGGCCTCATTCCACTTGCAGCGAAACTTAATACCCTCCGCAATGACCTGAGCGACAACGGCGGAGTCGTTCCATCAAGGAAGCGGATGGATCCTTGAAAGGGTTCTTTGTCGAGGGGAAGGAGGCGCGTGCCACCGGGACTGACGGAATGGCAGCAGCGGGTATCCGCCCATGGAACAATGCAAGTCCGCATTAGGAGATAATTACATGACGGAGTTGCACACGGATCGAGTCTTTCGCCCGAAATGTCACGCGAGATGCCATGAGCGATTTTTTTCCCCTTTACCTCCTAGGTGGACGGCAGCTTGGTGGGTGGCAGCACACCTTCGGGGCTCATCTGCAGCGCACACCGTTCGGCATCCTCCGAGAATCTCCTTTTTGGAAGACGTGGAATGGAATGGATGCCACAAATAGCCTTGATTATTTTATATGCAGTATATTGGAAAAAGGAGCAGTAGTCTATCAGTAATATCGAGAATGCCAAGCCAGAAGCCTGCTCTATTAACAGAAATGCCGATTTATAATCGTGTTCCAAATAAAAAAAAATACTTTTAATTTTTAAAATCTAAATTTATTGCATAAATTACAGTGCACAGTACAAAATTATACTGAAAATACTATTTCATTACAAAACATTAAAAGCCAGATTCCTTTATGGAAGTTTGAAAATTCAGAATGTATATTTTATTTACATTTTAAGCATGCCGGCGTCCTTGTATAGAGGTAGGACGCCTTCTTCGGGATCTGGGTGTCCTGGGTTCGAATCCCGGTTAGGGTATGGTTGTTCTATCTGTGAGATGTGTGACTGTGCCCGCTGAAAGAAGTGGCTGTGGAAGTGAATGTGATGAGTCTGTAGCTAAGTTGTACTCTTGGCCCTAGTTGGAGCTACTTCAAAAACGAGACGCTCATTTGGCATAAAATTCGCTGGAGGCCGTCAGTGTGCTCGTCCGTGGCAAGTGCCATTAATAACAACAATATATTTTAACATATAGATTCTGTACAGTTAATTGGAAGGCTCATTATACCTAGAGGCCGATGCCCTGGCAAAAGGGTAGGGCGTCTTCTCCATGACATGAGTGTTCTGGGTTCGAGTTCTGGGCCAGGGATGGTTATTCTGTACCTGTTCTTACTGTGATATATTTGAATGTACCCCCCTGTAAAAAGGGGCCGTGCTAGCGAATTAGGTGTGTGAGTAGCTGTTCTGTATGTGATGTCTTTATGAAATGTGCTGTCTACTCTTGTAAGCCCCGTATGATAGTGATGCAAGGGGATTTCTTAAGTGTTTAATAAAAATAAATTATACCTGTATATTAAGTTGAAAATCCCATTTCTGATCAATAGCGAATTTTGTTGATCACTAAATCCCAAACCTGAACACCAACAAGCACCAGGCTGAAAATCCGAAGATCGAGTCTCTTCAATTGTGAAGAACTAGAGCGCAGTTCTGTCGGGATTTTGTCACTCTCTCTCTCCTGCACCAATGTTTTCTATGAATGGCGTCTTACATCTATCTACCCGTTGTACTTAATTAAGATGTCTGCACCACATCCCCCGCTTATCACAATCAACACCAGGCCTTCAAGGTATGCCGTTTTAACAACTGCTATACAATGGAATGGGTATAATAATTCCAATCCCCTCAGGAATAACAGACGCTTAACTCTCCAAATTGCATGTCACTGTTATTCTTCTTTTGTTCACAGATAATGTAAACGTGTTCCATTAATGATCAATCAATGATTTTTCAGGAAAGATCATAGGTAAAAGTCATAAATAGTTATATATGTAGTGCTGTTATATTCATTTCATAAAGACAATGTTATAAGAATATTATTATAATTTCAGAATGATTAATGCATATAATATTTCATATTAAAAAGAAGCGAAACTATATCATGTCAACATCATTTTTTATTTCAACAACAAGCAACTAGTGTTGCCAATTTTTCAAGAACAAACTTGTGAAAATAAAGATGATGATACACAGATATAGCTGCTACATCACTCCTTCCCCAGTAACAATGGAGTTACGATACAGTTTTCAACAAGAGATTTATACAGATGTGAGAGGAATATAAATATATAAATGAAATAATATTTTGATATTATTAAAATTGCCGTTACATATATCTCCACTCTTGAAATTTATATAGAAAAACACTTGCTAACCATCATTCCTTAATGATTGCCAATCGATACTCATATCGTTATCATGCATAAATATAATAAATATTAAAAACTATCATTATGAATCTGGGGAACAGACTAATTTTACTTCGTGCCCAAGTATTGACATCTGCAGCACCTTGTATCTTCTATCGAGCTGCAATGGAAAGCGGTCTGGGCAGAAAGCGGTCATTACCCGATATGAATATCCCTTATCCATATTTCCTTATATGAGTCCCATAGCCTTAAGGGATATGGTCGTAAATCTGCCATCTGACCCATTGTCGTCATAACATTGACTCTCCGACCCACCCTAGGATACACGGAATAAATCCTAAAACTGAACGACCGGACCACAGCAGCAGCAACATTGACAGAAACTGTGGATGAGTTCTAAGGGCCATCACCGGCCACGGCGCATCTCTTGCAGTAGGAAGTACGTCCCGTCATCGACGGGAGGACTCCACCCATTTGTGTTCCCTCCAGGAAGACAAGATCCAACCATCATGCCGGAAGCATTTCATCCTCTTTTAGAGGTGCCCCCTGAGAACTCTGACCCTATGTAGGACCAATCTCGCCTGAGAATGTCGATCGGGATATGAACAGACACCGTATATGAAATTTCCGTAATATGGACAGACACCAAAGAGTTCCGAATAATCATAAATAAAGGACAAGAGGACAAAATTCCCTGGATGCAAGACGTACGCGAGCCATGGGAACGTGGCTTAAGCCAGAGGTTCTTGGATTGAAGCCTCGGTTTCCAAATAAACATTTTGATAATTCTGAGATGGAGTTAGCAACGTCTACTGCTGTGTCTGACAAGTCTGTCGAATTACAGGAATCAGTCAAATAATTCATTCATGCTACAGCGGGAAGCGAGCTGAGATAAAAAGGCAGAGGTATCAAGAGTAAGCTCTCTAGGCAGCCTTTCGGCCACGCAACACTGGAGAGCCTTTTTAAACTAGTATATTTTAATACAAGTAGTCAGGGCCTGACAAAGGCAGGGGCAGTTGTCCCGGGTCCCCATATGAGTGAGGGCTCCCCAAATTGAATAACAATCTTATTTTATATTTTCTTCCTTAATGAATGTTTCTCATTACTAAAGTTGTAAAGTAGAAGAGGGGCCAAAGAAGTTTTTGCCCCGGGCCCCAACTAGGCTAAATCGAGCCCTGAAAATAGTTTAATTTGTATTCAAATATCTTTTAATGCAAGCAGTCAGATCTCGATACAAGCATTGTTTAATACAAGTACTTTTAATCTTGACACAAGCAGTTTAACCTCGATATAAGTAATTTAATCCTGATGCAAGTAATTTAATTTTTATTCAAGTAGTATAATTTTTATACAAGTAGAATAATTTTTATACAAGTAGTTCAATTTTTATACAAGTTTAACTTTGATACATGTAGTTTAACCTTTATACAAGTAATGTGATCTTGTTACAAGTAATTTAACCTTGATACAAGTAATGTAATCTTGTTACAAGTAATTTAACCTTGATACAAGTTGTTTAACTTTGATACAAGTTGTTTAACTTTGATACAAGTAGTTTAATCTCAATACAAATAATCTTTAATACATGCAATTTAATCTTGATACAAGTATTCTTTAATACAAGTAGTTTAATCTTCATATAGATATTCCTTTAATACAAGCAGCCCAATCTTGATACAAAGTAAAATTTTTATACAAAGGGTATAACCCTCATGCAAATAGTGTAATCTTTATACGAATATTTTAACCTTGATATAATCAGTCTAAACTTGATGCAAATAGTCTTTAATTCAAGCAGTTTAATTAGGATCCAAGTAGTCTTTAATACAAACAATTAAATTTATTCAAGCAATCTTAGACAGCAAATTGGTAAATGTTTAGGCGGAAATCAACTTCTGAAAAGCGTGTTTCAATAAATCATGTATAAATAAATGCAGAACTGAAATTTAAAAGTGATTTTCATAAAAATAACAAAAATTTCTTAATAAAATCTTAATATAAAATCGGACAATTTATTTTTTAAATTATAAATCACCATTTTTTTAGAATGATAAAATAACAAAAAAAAAATTGCAAATAGTAATTAATCAGAAAGGTCATTAGAATAATGCTCCAAAATGAAGGTAATCAATGTGAGCTTAATTTGAATAAGTTCGATGCATTACTTTTGTAATTCATTGAAAATACAAAAATGAGCAACTGTCAAATTACAGCAGAAAAAAAAAAACTTAAGTTCCTCCGAATTCTGAGTGCTTAGGTAAAAGCCTATGATTTGACTATGTTACAATCCGGCACTGGATGCGGTACAAATTCGGATTTTGTCCCCTCGAACAAATACGCGATTTCACACGCCACCCCTACACAAACATCAGAAATAAGCTGCTGTGATCATTGCTAAGCGGCTTATTACATCAAAGGGAAGGGTGGAAGAAAGGTCGCGACGTAGAAATCTTTTGATCACCCCCCGATGAATGCGATTCTTTATGGGACATGAAAGACGAGCGCTTGTGCAAAATGGTTGAAAAAGGCCCTGCGAGTGGAGTGTGGGGTGCAGCTGAAGAAGGAGACTCGGCTGCAAATCCTGAAAAGGGAGCCTTGTTCTCGGAGCAGCCTATTTTAGGGGTGGGAGGGTACGTGAAGAAGGTGGAATGAATGGGCCCTTGCTGGCTAATGTGCGATCTCAGAGGGAGGATTGTCGGAGGAGCATTCTCAGGAATATCCAAAGAAGGAACGAGAAAAAAAAAATAATGAGAATGTAAAAAGAAACCTTCCTCAAGTTCCTTTTCAGCTCTGAAAAATAAAAAAAAAATCTCTGGTTTGGTGTGCTTGTTAAAATGCTTCGACGAAAATATCTTTCAGCGAGAACGTCTTGTTAGAACTTTCAGATGGATTGCCCGTTTAGAACTGAAGGCCTTGAGATTTAAGTCTCTTTTTTTCTTCCATTTATCATATGGTTATTTGTTTTTTATTTCCATTAGATATACACCCATCAATGTCCACATTGCCAAAAGTATCGAATTAATGGCTTAACCACAAGGACTATCTCTAATGTCCAAGAAGCATAAATGTTCGTCACAAAATTTTTATTCAAGGTTTCTTAGATAATTTTGAATTTTTTATATGCATAATTATTAGTAACGAATTACAATACTAGCCAGTAGTTGCTAGTCATACTAACCAATGCAATAATGTCTCCAATAGAACACAATGATATCTGAAGATTTTAAATTCTTGGTAGATTGACCTCTTTTTTTTTAATCTCCACTTTCTCAACAGAAACAGAATTAGCATTTAATGTCATGCAAAGGAATGTAGTCGAAATATAATGTTCTTCAGATTGGAATAAAAATTCCACGAAGTTGAAATGACTGAATTTTGGGAAATATTTAACATCAATGTTTGAAAATATTCAAAAGTTGAGTGAAGTTATTCTCATATATGGAAATTTTTGTCATTAGAAGTAATTATTTCCGCTTTTAAAAGAAATGTCACCTGTCAGATTCTGAATTCCTGTCATATTCACCTTTCAATTTGTTTTGAAAGTTGTCACCAAGGAAAAGATATTACTCGAAATAAGAAAAACGGTTGCAAAGAAAAATTGGCAAATCTCAGGATTTTTTTTTTAACCGATGCATTTTTTAAAAACCTGTTCGTTAATTACTATGTTCTTAAATGTAACCAATTTTTTTTTTTTGAATTTTGTAATTTTCACAAGTTTTGATCTTGTTAATCTGGCTCGTGCCTGCTATTGAGTTTTACGTATGCTACATATATGGTAAATAATTTTATCTGAAGTAAAATAATAAGGAGATTTAGGGAAAGTAGGGAAAAATAGTGAGGAGATTTAAGGAAAGTGGGGAAAAATAGTGAGGAGGAAAAAAATCCAATTTTTTCTATTTATTATTAGTCAAAAAACTTAAAAAATTGATCATTTACATCATTGACTTACCCAGTCAGTGTCTGTCACTCTTTTTTAACTGCTAACAAGGACAATGTTCATGGTAATATGTATTTGCTATTTTCCTTACACGCTTTTTTTCCTGTTGACGAATGTGAAATTGAAAAATCCAATTGTATCGTGGTATGAATATTGAAGCTCTGTGATTAAAAAATTGGGAAAACATAAGTAATTACTATTTTGCATTTGATATAATTTTCAAAAATAGATTGGTTTATTATAAGGGAGAGTGGGGAAAAAATTCCGTAAAAAATTAATTCTTTCTGCTGATTTATGAATTTTAGGGGAAAAAATCTAGTAAACAAAGGCTTATACTTTGGAAATGAAAAGGGGGTGTAAAGATTCAGCTCTTTGACCCTGAGATACCTCTTTGACCGCTGTAACATTCTCTGGCTCCCACACTTTATAATTGGCATTTTTGGCCAGCTGGGTCATCAACTGTGTAACACTTTCGCTTTGTTAAATGCCTCCTGACTGCCAGATGGAGGATTCTTTCCCTTAATGGAATCATTTTGGCCCTTTGTTGTGACCAGATAAAGGACCACATGTGCGCCTCCGTCGTTCCAAGGAAATAAATCGTATCATAAAACGGGAAAAGTGGCAAACCCTTAATTGTAAATCTTTATCGTTTTCATTGTGAAGGGTCAGCTACGAGGATCGATTATTAATGAACATTCACAGCAATTGCGTAACAGAAGCTCAAGTGCACCAATTTGAAAACGAGAGACGGAGTTATGACAGAAAATAAAATTCGTTACTTTTGGAAGAGAAATCTTCGAGTGACTTCGGAGGGTTGTCGTTTTGAAGAAGGCGAGAGAAGTTTCCTGTGATTCGAGTTTCTAAGTTAAGATCGGTGGATTCCTTCCCTGCAGTAGCCAGATGCACTAACAGCTTATTAGCTTTTCTTGTGAGGTTGTTTCTCCGAAATGAATCGAGGAACTATTCACGTTTAACTATCAACTGTGATGTAAATATTATCGATCATATAATCCTATACGAGAGTGAGTTGTTCATATGTACATAAGGATGCAAATAAAGAAATTGTCTTTAAATGCTACCTGCTAATTTTATCGGAAAGGATTAAGTCCTTATAGGGGATAGCCGCCGTGTTTTTGGTCGATGCTTAGATAAAATTTATCAAGAGGCGTTAAAAGGTAAGAGAATTATTGGTGACCAGTCAGTTCTTCCATTATCTGATCGTCTCAATTATTACGATTTCTTTAATGATTTTTTTTAATTACCTAAAATTGGTTTCATTTTACCTAAGCTATACAAAAAATATTGACTGCGGAAAATGTTAGTATGAATTTTGCATATTTTGATATAAATGCAGAATTGATGCATTATCTAATTTTATTAATTTTTTTCCACAAAAATTTATCCCCCGAGGGGCACTTTGTAATTGAGGATGAGATGCTTCCTGTATGGTGATTACCCAAACAGTGGGGGTTAGGTTCCCCCCATCGATGACGGGACGTACTCCCTTCGGGGAGGGTTGTATCTGGGCCGGTGATGGCCATTAGGACTCAACTACTGTTCCCGAACTTTGCTTTTGTGGTGGTCCGGTCATTCAAAAAATAAATTTTTCCACCCACAATGAATAGTTCTGAAATGTTTTCGTATGATATAAATATCACAATGCATGTTCATGCCGAATGTGAAATTAAAAAAAAAAAAGGTCGTTGGTTACGAAAATTTTAGTTTTAAGTAGGTTTCTATAGGAAGACTATCTATTGCAATGATTCTCATAAAGCGATTCCAGAAAAATTTCTCAAATTCTAAACTTACCATGGTCCCTTGAACCGAAAACCACCTCACTCAAAAGGGTTGGCAATGTTGAAGAATTGAAATTTTCATTATTTCCCAATAACTCTCACAATACCGAATATAGAAAAACAAATATCTATAAATATATAGACGAAAAGATAAGTTACTAAAATCAACTTCCATTTCGACAAGCTATAGAAATAGGGGAAAAAAAACTATTGCAGTTAAAAAATTTTATAGCTGCAATATTTTAAAAGTTAGGGACTAAAAGGTGATTTTTCAAGCACTGAATTTTGACTGTTATGTTGCTAGAAAATAACTTGTTATTGAAAATTAAGCTATTATCGGGCAACTTAAGTTAATGTTGCCCGATAATGACTTAGAGGGAAAGGAATCCACTTTTTCCTTCCAGTTTGCCGAGAGGATGTTTTTTTCCCCTTCCACATCAGAAATTTTGAAAATTGAAGAAGTGCAGCATTTGACATTGGATATTTGAAGGTTGGAATACTAATAAACGGAAGTGGTCTCCCTAAAACTTGCTCGTGTACTTTTTAATTAAAGAGGCAGGAATTCACCGCTGAGCATAAAATTACGGAGTTACACATGAAAGTTATGCGCTTCGTAATATAATAAATGAAACCGGTACTTGTGTATTAATTGCATGCCTTGAGCGAATATAGTTATGAAATAACGATCTCCAGCGGGAATCTAGCATGAGATCAATTAAAAATTTTTTGTGGGAATAAAGGAGATTTAACGTTGACATGCGGACAAAACACATATACCGGAAAACACAGAATGTATTTTTGATGCTTTTCTTCTGTTTGAAACCAAAATTTGACATGAAACTGCAAGAGTACTCACAAAATAACATAATGCCGGTGTCCTGGCACAGAGGTTGCGAGTCCCCCTCTTGATCTTAATTAAGATAAATAATGACTTAATTATAATAAGGTTCTTACAAAATAACTTGAAATTTACGATCGGAGATTGTGTGTGTGTGTGCGTGTGTGCGGAAATCTTGATGCTAAGCCGATCCACTACGCAAACAGAATGTTTGCTGACTTCCTCCTTCCATATGACTAAGCCAACACCTGAACTAGAACATGCTTGGTTCACGTAGTGTTGCCTCTTCCCAAGGATCCAGGACGAAAATTCGAAGAATGATTCGCCACATTGAAGAAAACAGAGATTTGTTTAGATTTTAAGGATTTGTTAAGGCTTTAAGAGCACTATCTATAAGAGTAGCTCTGCAAATCCTTACCTTTTTTCTGTTATTTTTGTGTTTGTACATACCATTTTATTATTTTTTTGTGTTTTTCTTTTTTTTATTATTGTTTCTGTCCACGTCCCTAAATTTTTATTTTGTATTTTTGAAATATTTTCCCAGCCTGGCCTGGTTGGTAGAGCGTTGGACTCGTACTCCTTAGGTTACGGGTTCGAAGCTCACCGGCCAAAAGAATCCCCGAGTGTGTGGCGATTGGCACTCGTTAAATCTGTTCGTGGTCGCAAAGTCCTCCATATCGAGAGTAATATCACTGGGGGTACTGGGCCAGGGGTGATCGTTCCCTGTTCCAGGTCTAAATTACGATCTGATATGAATGAATGAATTTGCGTGAATGTAGTCCGCCCCCTAAAAAGAGTTGTGACGTGAGTGTAGCTAAATCGTACTCTTGGCCGTAGATGGCGCTACTTGTAAAACAAGAGACGTATAGTTCCTGCTTAAAATCTGCTGATGTATCAGCGGGGCTTGTCAATGGCAAGTGCTATAAGTAACAACAACAACAACAACAATATTTTTCAGAAATTTGTAATTTCAAACAAATTATAAGTATGTCTTTGTGAATTAGCATAAGTCTTCCGTTTATCTCCAATAGCTAGCTTAATAAGACAAAGCCACCTTCCATTTAAATTTCAAACAGCTCTCTGCCTCCAGCTTTCTTTAATTCAAAACTAAAATCCCCTATTATTATTAAATTCTAAACGATAATTGTGTGACGTCTAACAACAGTCACTTTCATTATATCTTCCAATTCATGCTCGTTGCACTGCTTAAATAACCAGTTGGTTATAGTTACAGGGGCATGAAGCGGTGTTGCGTGTGTATTTCGTTACGAGAACATTAAAAACTGGGAAATATTTCTTTAGAACTCATGTACCACGTCTGTAAGAAGACTGTAACAAAAAATCTATGCAGAAGAGCTTGCTGGCTCTACTGCATCTCATTTTACAAAACGTACAATACTTTTCTAACAATTGCGATTCGCGATTTATGTAATCATGCCCGTGACATTTTCTTTCATCTGTTGCTCAGAGTTTGGTTTAGATCGAAATCAAACACGAGAGAAAAGCGTGGAGAATTCGTGGAAATCTTTCATCGTGACAAACCGATGGTTCGATTGTCCCCCATTCGCAGGGCGGCTCGAATGAAAACGGCGTTACGGGATTCGACAACAATAATCCGAGTGTCGTGACAGAAATGTCCTTTCACACCAACTTTCGTCCAGTCTGTCACCTCAGACAAGGGCCCAAAAATAACGTCTCAATACCGGACACAGGGATCGACCGACGATAAATTTACACACCTATCGCTCGCAGAATCAGAGGTAGGATTTCGAACAAAGCCCCTTGTCGTCTGCATTCAGGTGGAAAGAGGGAACAGATGTCTTACTAGGGGTGGATAGACGATTTTCTTTATGTCTACATTCGGAAGGGGGAGGGAAGAAAATGGGTGCAGTCAACCCCCAATGGGAGAATAGGAAAGGAGTAAAAGATATTTAAGAAAACCGCCGTGGAAATTTCTTTTTTTATCTGCCTTAACCTTTGGAGCGAAGTAAAGTCCGCCTAAAGACCGCTCAGAGCATAAAAGAACGGGCGGTTGTTGTCAGAATTTCTGAACGTTTTCGAAAGCGAGGTGCTTCGGTTGTTCGATAAAGGGAGTTAGTAATAAACTATAAAAAATATATATGTTCCCGTTCTTGCTTTTTAGAGGCACAATTGCAACAATAGATATATTCCAGAAGATATTCTTTAGACCTTTAATTTCTTTGTAGCGATTCAAAAAGGCTCTGACGAATTTTGAGGGAAAGTCGAACATTTCAAAACAAATCAGTTTTTCTCATGAATATTCAAGTGGAAACAACACATGTACGTATTAAAGGTGTAAAAAGAATTAAAAAAAGATTAAAATGAAAACTGCTATGCATATTTCAATGCATCATGTCAGAACATCCTTTCTTGAACGGCCAAGCACCACGTGCTCGTGCAAGTTAAATTATATTTCTATTCATTTTAATCGTTTCATTGAATAAGTCACTTTAGTATTGCGAAAGATCCAAAAAAACTTTGGCTAGCCTTTATTGTTAAAAAAATATTCCATTTCCTATTTATTTCATTTCATATAATCACGTGCTCAAAATGGCATTTTTCTAGGTTTTATTTGCGGTAGTCATTAACTTATTTTTTTTAAGGCAGAGCTTTTGTAAATGCAATGACAACGCTTTATTAAAAGCTGATTTTTTTAAATGCTCGTGCAGATAATAAAATTTCAATTTTTCGCCTAGAGTTTTTTAAGTTTTTTATTTTTTGCCTACGGATTTTTGTTGACGCCACAAACCTCATTCCCAAAATAACATCATGTTCTGACATGATAAAAATCAATGCAGGTTGATATACAAAGCAACAAATCAGGTTTATTAAGCAAGTACACGTTTACACAATCTTTGGTAAAAAAACATTTTTCTATAGGCCCTCATTTGTTTGGAAATCCCATTGGCTAAGAGTTTAGTTGCAATAAACTTCGTTTGTTTCTCACATTGTTTCTTTTTCTTTTCTTGTACTGTAAGCACAGTGTTGTTGAGACAGAATAATTTTGTTTCTCAGTATCTGAAACAAATATTACGAAAATGACATTCGTGCCTATGCTCTGATTACAAATTCTATCGGTATTATAGTTTGTGTATTTTCTGTTCAAGGTCACATTTTCTACCTCGTCACTGGTTGTCTATCCAGCAATGCTGAGGCAGACAACAGTGCCTTTTTTTTACACAGCTGTTAAGGTATTCCTATAGCTTTCTGCTTTATACTTAGTTCAAGTTTGTTATAGTTTGTTCGGGGTTGGTTGATTCATTAACGCTCGTTTTGTTGGTTTGAGAGACACTGTTGTCTGCTTCAGCGTTGCCAGGCAGACAATCAGTGACGAGGTAGAAATAATAACCTTTAACCATCTACAGAAAATACTCAGACTATAGTGTGGAAATATTTCATATTGTAAAGACACGAACCATAACTATTGAATGTCACGTGTACAAAATGCATGTTTACATTTTTGAATTTGCTATGTTAACTTCATCCAATGCATTCTTATTATGTCTTTGAGGTGAATTGTGATGACTCGCCTTAGCCAATTCACTTTAAGAATCCATTTAGCCCAAAAATATGGCATACTGGTACATGAATTCCTCAGAAAAACATTTGTTTTGCTCTGTGCCTAAGCTATTTGTAAAGTCTGAGGGAAAGTTTTCGCATTATCCATAGTTGACTTATTTATAGTAGCTGCAACACGTCATGCAACATTCCTTAATGGCTCTCCATTTTATTTTTATCATGAGTTGCAACAAGTAAAAATATATAATGATCATAGAGAATATAATATTAATCTCATCTATCCGAGCTGATAATAGTCTATATGGACTCGAATAACAAAAAATGCGTTTGATGGAAACTAAATACTAAATTGTTTATTTGTATCAAATTCTCTAAATTCAGTATGATTAAGCTGAACTGTACCGGGTGTCCAAAAAGTTCCCGTACTCCAAATTTAAAAGATCATTTTCCATGATTTTTTTTCAAGTATATTAAATTTTGCCATACGAGTAATGAAACCATTGACATGCTTGATGCCTTTTTCAGCGATCGACTTATCTCAAAAAATCTTTGGCCTCCTTGATCCCCTGATCTGACCATCCCGGACTTTTTTCTGTAGGGATATTTAAAGGACAAAGTTTATGCAGGTGATCCTCAAACAATAGATGATTTGAAAATCGCAATTACCCAAAGGATACAAGAAATCCTTCCTAGCATGTTAAAACGCGTTTCGAAAAACATGCGCAAACGGGTTCAGCTTTGTCTCCAAGAAAGGGGTGGACATTTTGAAAATTTATTATAAATGTAAGTTCAGTATTTTTTCCTTAGTTATGTTAAAAGGGCTTTTTATCATTGGCATAAAAATAATTCTTTTTAAACCTGTTGTTTTTATTAAATAAATTCACAAATCACCAGTACGGGAACTTTTTGGACACTCTGTATAAGTTGAAGTTACAAAGTTAAGTCCCCAAGTTCTACTGAAACGTTAACAAATTTTTTAACTGTTTATCTTATTTCTTAAGTGCATTTTCAAGAGAATTAATTATTTTTGCAAATGTTATTTATCTTTGATGTTTAAATTGTCTTTTCCTAATTATTAATTATTATTTTTACGTATTCTCAGAATAATATCCTTCCTGTGTTCAAGAAAGCTAAATTTGATGCTATAATTTTTCTCCACGAAAATGTAGAAAAAAAACCTCGCATCTGTATAAAATGGTAAAATATGGAATTCTACTTATATTACCCCCCTTCTCCTTAATGATTTATTGAGCTTAAAAGATTACTTCCCCCAAACCACTTCTCATTGCGAAAATCAGCTCCGTTGACAACTTTGATACCTTGAAAAAAGAATTCGGTGACGTTACAAAAACATTATAAAACATCCATTTAGGTTTGGTATGAGTTTAGTTAACAAAGATTTGCTTTAATAGAGGTTCAAATGGTCGAAAATTGAATATAAAAGCGAAATTTTGTGTTTCTGTAACTTGATCCGTGTTGCCACATTTAAATATATAAATTAAAAAAAAATCTGCTTTTACTTTTTTTCTTCATTTGATTAAATACAAAAACAAAATTTTGAAAGCTTTATAAAATAAATTAATCAAATTAAAAATTGCTAATGAAAGTTTAAAGCAAAATGAAATCTAAGATCGCAAATTTCATCATGTGAGAACTTTATTATTTTTAAGTCATTATTTGTCTTAATTAATTAAAGTCATTAACCAGTTTGAAACAATCACGGGACTTCTCTATCATTTATTTTATATATATATATATATATATATATATATACCTCTTTTCTCCACTACTTGCTAAAGTTTAATATATTTATTGGAATTGGAAATATAAATCATATTTACAAGACTAAAGGTTAGACAAATATCAAGCTGTTTTAAGGAGGTATCTTTTTCGTAATTTTATCTCAAAAGGAGGGGAAAAAAAGCAAAAAAAAAAAAAAAAACCGAAAGCAACAAACGCGATTTCGGAATTAATGCATCTTTCAAACACCTTTGTGCTTCTGTGTGCATCTGTTTAGAATTAAAAACAGCTTTTGAAACGAAAATAAGTTATCATAAAAAGTGTTTTCGCAAAAGGATATATATATAATTGTGATGAATATCATTCACCAAGAGATTTTTTTTCGGTAACACAATTTCATTTCGCTGCGATATGTAATGTCTACAAAATATGGGAAAAGAGATTAATATTTGGTACAAAGATACAGCATTAAATTGCACAGCAAGATACGTCTTCCATAATAATCACGTAGAAAAACGGCGTGGGACGGACATTTTCGCACAAAGAAGACTGGGAAGGGGCCGAGGAGATGAAATCCTTGAATTCTAATCTCGGAACATTAAGTTATCATTCTAACTCCATTCCGTCCACATCAAAATTACACCTGCACTCATATAATCATTTCAGGCCTCGGGTGTACGCTCCATGAAAAATATGAACACACACACACGTACAAAAAAAAATCTTAGGAAAAGGGGGAAAAAATAGAGAAAAAAATTTCACTTCACACATAAGCAACTCAACTAATATCTGACCATCTATTGCCATTTCCAAAAAGTCGTTTCTCCAACGGACCAATAGAATGCCACTAATTTTTTTAAAGAAATAAAAAAAAAAGGCCAAACAAACTAGTGTGTTCACCTTATAGTATTAACCGGCCTCTAACTACCTGTCAGAAGTTCTGATGTCTCAATTTTCGAAAGAAAACCCGCCCTTCTTGACTACCTCCCCCCTCTTCTTTCCCTTCAACCGCCTCGCTTATCGTTCTGTGGAAGATGGGCCTCATCAAAGGTTACAGCGGGTTGGCGGGGGGTGGGCAGAGATATTTGCATCCCCCTTCCCCTGTTCCTTAATACCTGATGAGCTGCGCGAGAAAATTACGATGCTGGTCAGAAAGGTGAAAGGTGAGGACGAATTTGGGGGCCGTCTAAAGGATGCTTGATTTCATTCTTAGGTATCAATGGCTTTGCGAAGAACAGGTGCGATGAGACTTGGCATCTTTGAGGCCGACGGGATTGAAATTGAGAAAAAAAACCCTATTGATTATAAGATTTATTTTAGGCATAAAAATGATAAAAGCCAGGAGATGTAGTTTTCTAAATGAACAACAGAAGATAGTTTCCACCTTCTACCGGGATCAGTCTTAGGGTGTTGCGAAAGCAGATGGCCCGGTGTTCTGAGAATTCGATTCTACTAATTTTGTAAAATAAAAATGTCTTATTTTTCTCTCTCTCTCTCTTTCACTTTTTCGTATATGCAGCATAGAGGATATGTTGCTATGCAATCGTCAAAAATTGCAATTCGAGATGCTGACGAATTTTTACGCTTCAGACCTCCCCGAATTAAACACACACACACACACACACACACACACACACACACACACACACACA
>JAOUZG010022428.1:0-13540 GCA_026289955.1 Argiope argentata
AAGCTTAAAAAGGAATTTAAGAGCTCAAAAAGGTCAATTCGCGTTACTTTCTAATCAATACAATTACGTACAAAGGGGCCTATTTAACGCCTATATCCTCAAGTTGTCGAAATTCGCTCCTGGTTGCAACGGAACCAAAATTCCTATTAGACTTAGAGAAAGAGATCTTGGATGTCTTAAAGTATTCGACTACGTTAAAAATACCGATTTCCACATTATAGAGGGGGCAAATTTTTAAATTTTCTTTTAGTAGATCGTTACCAAATCCTCTTACCACTTTTTCCCTAATTATATTAAGAAATAAGTTACAAAAATTATAGATTATATACTATGTTTGAAGCAAGACCAAATCATTGGTGTAATCCTTTAATAATCCTGGTCCTAAAATTGTAATATTTTACGATTTGTGTATATTATAATAAAGGAATGTATGGTATAAATTTAAAAAATAACGTTAGAATGTATTTGGGAAAGGTAGCAAAGGATACATAAAAAAAGCTCGAAATGTACTTTCAAAGCTAGAAAAGCGGACGAAAGAGTGGCGAAGAAAAAAAGATTTATCTACTCATGATAAATTATGAAACTATTCAAAATTATAATTTATAGTAATAAAAGAACTTTGGAAAATGTGCTATGGGCTATTATTGTGGAATTTCACTGTTGGATTGTCAATATTCAAAAGATGTTGATGGTTTGGCACATATATGAAGAAACAAAAGTTTTCGAAGAGTCACTCATAGCAACATGTATTTTACGAAATTCAAAATAGGATCTTGATTGTTTGATTATTTTAAAAATTTAGAAAAGACAGATTTTATTTAAATTTAATCATGGTAGTATATCTTTATTCTTATCTTTTATAACTCCTCAATTTTGCAGCTTATTTGGCAATTACTAAAGAATCACTTTTCTATACTCATGTCCATAAATAGGATAATTCAGAGTCAGGTAGAAATCGAACTCTAAAATGCATATATCACCCGTTAAATGATTACATACATTTTCAAAAATCATATGCAAGTTGCAGGAAGGCCGATAGAACGTCAGAGAGTGATGTATAAGGAATGCAGGCAAATGAGAAAAATTGTTCGCAAGCGCTTTATAAGCCTTTTGGGTGCAATAACCGCATACTTATAGCACAAAGGACTCATTGGGATGATTGTTACGTGGTAGTATTATCGTCTGTATGGAGTGTGGGCGTACTCACCTCGCATTACCCGAGGAACTTGGAATCGCCCAGAGTGTCATCTCCAGGCTTTGACAACGATTCGAAGATGATGGTAATGTGAGTAGATGTTACAGCACGGATCAATGCCAAATGAGGACCGGTATTTGGCAGTTACTGCCAAAAGAAACAATCGGAACACAGCATCAGACCTGTCTTGTCAACTCTCTTCATCCACTGGTACGACAGTTTCAAGGCAAAGCGTGTGCAGGCGCTTAGGGTAGGTTGGTCTATATGTTCGTAGATCTGTCTGATGTGTTCCCCTTACTGCAACTCACTGTCGCCTGTGGTTATCCTGGAATACAGGGCATGCATTGTGGATACCACAACAATGGGCTTGTGTGACCGTTAAGAATCATGCAGTATTGCTCCGTTAGGGAGGAATTATTCTGGTTTCCAGAACTGATCTGAATATTCAAATTTGAACCATGCAAGACCAAATCTATCCTGCCGTCATTCTGGAACAACATGTACGTTTGTTTTGGGGAGTTGAATTAGTGTTTATGGATGATAAAGCTCGTTCTCACCGTGAAAACATCGTAAACGAATACCTTCTATCGGAGGGTATCATCCCTATGCATTGGCCAGCATTCTAATAGGACTTGAATCTAGTAGAGCATGTGTAGGACATGCTTGGTCGACGAGGTGAAGCTCTTCAACCATGTTCTACATATCGATAATTTGATATTCAACATGGCTATGGGTTGTACGGATTGTATTGCATCGTCTGGGAGACATAATAAGTTTTAACCATCATACCAACCATATGATATTAGTCCTTGTAAATAGGGTTTTTTTAAAAAAATTTGCTCCATGGACAAAACATCGTATTGCTATTGTTATTAATGATATCACACAAATAGCATCTTTTTTTGCTCTTTACCTTTCGTTTAATAGATAGGCTTTACGAATAAGTCACATTTGTTTTACTTCTGCCTTTTTTTCCTGAACTGGCGTTATCCTTAATTTATGGATAGGAGTATAGCTTCTCTCAAATATCAAATTAAAATAATGTAAAATAAGTCTCATTTTTTGAATGATAGTGCCATGAATCTCATTTACAGACAATTCTATAAGAAAAATATTTTATTTATTCAATCCTTTCTCTCTCACACACACTTTTTTTTCTAGAATGAGATTTTTTTTCTTTAAAAATTTCAACTCTCTATGCACTTTTCTTAAAGCAGACTAAATTTCATCTTGGATAAATAAAAACCTTTTTACAATAGAAGTACTTAACAAAATGTTGTGAAATACTTCACCATATCTATGTACTTGCAAGTATTCTGTCATTTAAAAAAAATTAAATAAACAACTGTATTATTAAATGTGATTTCAAACCAGGGATCTAATCAAATATTGGTCAATTTTTATTTCAGAAAGTTTATTAATTCATACAACTTTAAAAGCAATAAAACTTTTATCGAAGAAAAAGTGAATAATCTCTCTCTCTCTCTCTCTTTATATATATATATATACTAGCATTCCTGTTCCCGGCATTGCTCGGGTAATGGAATTAGCAGATGATAAACGCGCTTGGTGCACCTCGTTACAAAAAACCCCTATAATAATTACTTATTACTTATAATTTTTTTCTAATTTTGGGAGGGTCCATAGGCCCTCTTTATATACAACAATTTGGGGGGGGGGGGGTTGGTGCTAAAATTATTAAGCTGCTTGATGAACTGACTCTGGAGCAATCTACATAAAATTGGCCGTGTGAAAAACAGTCTCCTCTTAAATCAATCTCTGCTACTTTTAATGTCTGTCCTTGCGACTTATTAACGGTTATTGCAATGACAACTTTTACAGGAAACTGAACTCTTCTAAATTCAAAAAGATTGTCCGACGGAATAAGTGGAATGCGGGGTATTAAAACCAACTCCCCTCTAGCACATCCAGTAATTATCGTAGCTACTATTACCTACTTATTAAGTCATTCAATTGACTTATTTTTTATATCAGCCATATCAGGATAAATCTTGGCGATGAGATCTGGAAACTCCGTGACTACCGTAGTGAATTCGTGGGGTATAATAATTTTGCCAGCACATATATGTAGGGGTATAATAATTTTGGAACACAGAATATGTTCTGTCTCCTATTTTAAGGAGAAAATTAGAAAACAATTCTGCTGACGCATCTCCATGTAAATGAACTCTCATATTCTTATTCAAACAAAGTTTCTGCACTTTAGACCATAGATATGACGATTTGATGCATATTTTAACTTCATTTGCACGTGTTCCTCTAGATACAACCGGTAATGTTTGACGAAAATCTCCTGCTGTTAGAACAGTTACTCCATTAATTACTTCATCAGAATTTCTTATATATTTGAGAGTTGCATTAAGTGCCACGAATCCTACTTTATGAGCCATAGTACTCTCATTCCAGATAATAAGTTTGCAATCTTGTAAAACCTTAGCCAAATTACTCTGTTTTTTAATACTGCACATTGGATTCTCTGAGTAGTTGAAGTTAAGGGGTAATATAAAAGCAGCAATGAGCTGGCTTTCCACCCTCCAATAACGTTGCAGCTATTCCAGATGATGCAGTTGGCAAGGCAATGCCTTTATTGCTTCTCACCTTTGAAAGAAGAAAAATTTAAGAGAAATGTTTTTCCAGTGCCATCAGGTAAATCTAAGAAAAATATTGGGCTTGTACTAGACTCGATACTGTTGAGGACCTCTTGATGTTCGCTGGACTGTACATCTGTTAGAGGGGCTTCAGCATTATATACTTTTTTCTTCAAATTTTCAAGATCAAAATTTGTTTCTCGTATGTACTCTCTGTTTTGCGAATGCGTCTCAAATCGCTCAGACAGAGGTAAACCATAATCCATTAGGCACTGACCTCCCAGAGTCTGAACAGTGCCTTCAATCAGAATCAAACATTGGTTGTACGCTTTATCCTTAGTTGAAAGAGCGGAGTCTTGCAGTTGTCTTTCATGCTGAACCCAGATATCTTCTGAAAAACTATCCTTGTACTTTTCTCAAAGGCTTCGTGGATCAGAGGGATGACAAAATACCAAGCGTAAAATAGCTTCCTTAACAGTCTATTGCCACTGTTTATCATCCTCTAGCAATCCCATTGCCATGAATGCAGCATTGAATGTAGGGTAATTATTTCATAAAAGGCGTAATTTTTGCTGGATTGTTTTCAAAATTAATCAGGGTGTGCCAAAGAAATTCCAAATTATATTTAAAAAAAAGTTTAATCTCAGTTTTATTTATCAATGGATTAGATTTGTAATGTTGAAGAGGAAAACTCAATAAATGACAAAAAAATTTAAATGCGCAATTTTTTGTCAGATTTTTACAATCTTTCTCACGGTTTTGAAAAATTTATCAAATTTTATGTAAAAAAATTGATTAAGTTATCTTGAAAAGTTTCGGCGTAATTAAATATTAAAGCGGAATTTCGCCTCTTCGTTAAAAAAATTCGGCAAAAATTCAGTTTTAAAAAATTCATCTTTTAAATTTTATTGCAGCATACTTCATCGCATTGTCTTTCAAGACACATATTTTCTGTATTTTTCCAGCTAAGTGTCTATTTTACAGGACCGTTCAAGAAATAGACCCGTCAAAATGGAAATTTCTTTTTAAAAAAATCGATATTTAATTTTTGCGTCGATATTTCGTAAAATAAATTATACCTCCGTGGTCTACGATAGAAAGTCCATCCGATTTCACTGAGATATTGAGTATAAGTTGAACGGACGCGTAACGATGGCAATTTTAGAAACGCGGTTTTATAGGACGAAACGGTACGCATAACGATCGCTGCTCCGAAAGGCCGTGTTTCACTCGGAAAGTAACAATACAGGTTTTAAATTTACAGAAATTAAGGGATTTTAATTAATTGTGACTCTAAATTGAGTTATAAACTACCCTATCTTTTAAGTTGGATCAAACTGCAAGTGGTGTGTTAATTTTATTAAAATCGTTTCAGTAGCGTAGGATTCCATCGCGGACAAACAACATGACACGTAATTTATATATATAAAGACTAGCATTCCCTTACCCGGCATTGCTCGGGAAATGGAATTAGCGCGGGATAACAGTGCTTCGTGCACTTAGTTACGAAAATCCCCTATAAAAACTACTTATTACCTTTTTTTTTCTTCTAATTTTGAGACCGTCCCGGCACCCCTCAACTCCTTATATGTCCTTAACCGATCCTTAACGATCTTTTAAAGTAATGATTTTCTTTCTAAACGCAGACCATCCACATTTTATTGTTATACCTATGTTTAAGCTAGAACTTCTTTGGATACAACATTTTTGGATTTTTTTTTCTGGTGCTAAAATTAAGTTGCTTGATGAACTGACTCTGGAGCAAGCTACATAAAATTGGCCGTGTGAAAAACAGTCTCCTCTTAAATCGATCCCTGATACTTTTAATGTCTGTCCTTGTGACTTATTAATGTTATTGCAAAGCAAACTTTTACAGGAAACTGCACTCTTCTAAATTCAAAAGAATAATCCAACGGATTTAAAACCAACTCTCCTCGAGCATATCCAGTAATTATCATAGCTTCGATTACATACTTAAGTCTAGTCACTTGTAGTTGGGTGTCATTGCATAACTTTGGTGGACAAAGGTTTCGTAGTAGCATTACTGGTGTCCCAACTTTCAGGTGAAGTATGTGAGGTGGAAAACCTTGAATGAATTCATAAGAGGCGTAATTTTTACTGGATTGTTTTCAAAATTGATTAGGGTGCGCCAAAGAAATGCCAGATTATGTATAAAAAATTTTAGTCTCATTTTTATTTAACAAAGGATTAGATCTGTAATGTTGAAGAGGAAAACCCAAGAGGACAAAAAAAAATTTAAATGCGCAATTTTTTGTCAGATTTTTACTGTCTTTCACAGAATTTTGAAAAATTTATCAAATTTTATATTAAAAAAATTAAGCTATATTAAAAGGTTTCGGCGTAATTAAACATTAAAGCAAAATTTCACCTCTCCGTTAAAAAATTCGCCAAAAATTCTGCTTTAGAAATTCGATGTTTTTAATTGTATTACAGCATACTACATCGTATTGTCTTTCAGGGAACATATTTTCTGTATTTTTCCAGCTAAGCGTCTATTTTACAGGGCCGTTCGAGAAAAAGGCAAGTCAAAATGGACATTTTTTTAAATCGATATTTAATTTCTGCATCGATATTTCATTAAATAAATTATACCTCCGTGGTCTACGATAGAAAGTCCATCCGATTCCACTGCGATATTGAGTATAAGTTGAACGTACGCGTAGAGATGCATAACCCACCTTTTTTTGAGTAACAAATAATTTTGCTATAGATATTTTTAAATATTTGTTCCAAATATCTGTTATTTCAATGATATTATTAATTAAAATTATTAATAATAATTAAATTTAAAATTTATTAATTATAATTAATACTTAATTTACTAACTAAGAAAAAAGTGGTCAAATTAATTTATCTATTTTAGCTTATTTTTTAAATTCTTTTTAAATATTATTTATTTCATTTATTTATTAGAGTAAAGAATTTTCTTAAAAAATTGAATTAAAATGAAATGTTATTTCTTTAAACTTTTTATTTTATTTCTAAATTCTACCAATAGATGGCGCCAGCGAAGTAAATGAACTTGAAAGCTAACAGGCCTTCTCTCGGAGGTCACGCTACTACTCATTTCACAGGCAGTAACAATGATCATAGAATAGCAGATTGTCCAATGCAAATATTGGGAAGTCAAGGTCGCTATAATTGAGGGGGAGGGGTGACTAATCACTTTACAGTGAAAATTATCGGAAAGTGAGAAGTCACTGCTCTGATAGATTTCAGTGATATGCATTTCAGTGTTACGATTATTCCAGGAATTACTAGTCGGGTCACTTTTCAATCCCTTCACAGAATTGTCCTTTTATCTTTATTCCCTTTAAGGAGACGGAACCCTGAGGACACAAGGGAAGAATGCTTTGTGTTTCTAAGAGTTCCTTTCCTCCCCTTGGAGGGTCGGGGATCATCCGATACCCTTCTTTTCTTTCAGAGCTGTCGACTCAGGCCGTTTTGAGATAGTATATTGTCAATACGGGGAGTTGTAACAATTTGCGATTTTAGGTTGAAAGAACACTATTCTTTGTACTCCCCTTCCACTTACAACACATTTGCCCATAGCCAACTTTAAGATTTTACATTACTATAATTTAAGATTTTACATAAAATCGAAATCCACTGACTCCTTCAATGTCTTTTTGTCACATTCATTAAAAATTAAGACTATCGAGTATTAATTTTTAAGAATTATGAATACATTTTTTAAATTATTATTCAATGCATTTTTCAGTGGTCCAAGGCAAAATTAACATTATTGAAATATCTACACAATATTGCGATTAATTTAATTAAATTTCAAATTGCAGTTTTTGATAATTCTATCTCATTTTTTGCTGTTTTTGACAACGAAGCATTGTTTAGTGTTTATCATGAGGTTTCATGGTGCATTAACTGGGGGATGCTTAATTTTATATTAACAATTTTTTTAAAGTTGGTTATTTTTTACACATTATACAATAAAGAGATCTTATATTCATTTTTGTGAAACATATTTTGAACAAAAAAAAAAGATTTCATGTAAATCTTTCTCATAAAAAATACATTGTTCAATGGATGTGATTTCAAAGATCGTTGTAAAAGAAATCATTCCTTTCTTGTATAGAATTAGAAATAATCACTAGATAAATGGATTATTCTAAGCATAACTAATTATATATTCATTTTATCTACTTTTTGTATTCTTTAAAAAATATTTTGAAAAAATATATAGCAACTTTTTTTTAAATGTCTGTTTTAAATATAATTTTAAAGAATGGATGACGTAATATATTTATCCATTGCTCTGAAAAAAAAAAGATTCGTTTTAAATTAAATTTTTCCATTTCCAACATAGTTTGATACTTGGAGCATTATTTACTACATTTAAGTGTCACAAATTTAGTAAAGATATTGTTTTTCCCTTCTGGACAATAGAGGAAAATTAGTTCCTGCCACCTGGAAACAGCGTCACTGATGCTTATCGCGTCGTATTTTCGCTTTGTGAGAAAAGATCATTCTTTTTTTCTATTTCTAAGAAAAATTAAAATTACTTTATAATTTTAAAACGCAGCAATTCTCTGTGGGAATTGGAAATCGTTTTTCAATTTTTATGTATAACACTGCATAAAACTTGCTTAAAAATATATTTATAATTTTTGCATTGATGAGGTTCTAGCTGTCATAAATCAAACGTGTCCGATCTTTTGAACTTATTTAAAAAAATTTATACTTATTAAAACACTTTTTATTTTATATAATGGTAAAATTATTTCTCAAAATTATGGTGAAAGACTTATTTCCTAAAAAACCCCCAAAAAATATATATATTTGCATAATTTTTATATAGGATGAATTTATTTCCTATTCTGCTATTAATTTGTGCGTGTGTATTTTTAAGAATAACTAAAACTGGTCTGATTTCATAGTATCGAAAAAAAGAGTGTTACAATATTTTATAACCATTAATGAATTAAAATCTTAATTATTTACTCTGCCATTATCATATCACATTTCTTCATAGTAAAATTTCTCCAATACAAAGTTTGCTTCTCGTATACTCCAGAAAAATTAGGTTTTTACGAAATAAATGTTTTTTACAATTTTTTTTAAATAATAGTCTTATTCTACTACACTATTCTGCAAGTTTACCGTAGAAGGGCTTAGGCTTTTAACATTTTAAAAAAATTTCTATGGGTTAAATATCCTAATGCATTATCATTAAGTGAATGCATATATTCTTTTCTGTTCATAAAAATAAAGAAGAAAATAATTTGATTTTACAATTACATAATAACTAAGTAAGACTTATAAGATGTACAACTACATTAAAATTCAAATTATAGCAAATGGTATTATACAATAAGCGACAAGTTTCATAATTAATATCATTGTCTGGCATAAAATTTTAAATCAGTTAAAAAATCCCTAGTGTCCATTTAAATGTCAGTTAAACACATTTTCCGAATACTTTATGAACTTTCTTTTTTGCATAAAATCGCATAGTCTCCTGTGACTTTGTATTTTAACTTCATTTATTTCTTTGACATTAAGTCAGATAAATTATGTTTTAAGAACATTTTGAATAGAAATTTACAATAATCACAATCAAGATTAATGAATCAAACATATTTGCCAGAGGTTTAAAAAAGAGATTCTTAAAAATTATCAATTTCAAATTTAGTAAATAATAAAATAAAATTATTCTCATACCAATTATTTTTTTATTTAAAACTACAGCTTTTAAAAATGCAATAAGCCGAAAATAAAATAAAACTGCAATTATCAGAAAGAGTCGCACAGAAAAAAGCCTATTCAAATCTCCGCATATGTTAGGTAATTGCCTATTTAAATGAAAGATATTGACCCTCTTTTTCAGATAGTTTTTCCTGGAAATGGAATCATAAAATGAAGTAAAATGAGTAGTAAACCCACGAAGAGGGCGAATGAATGACAGACCTCCCAAGCACAAAACATTTGCTTATTTTCAGTAAACCTTTTACCCACGCACCAATTTTAATCAATAGGAGTTTTGAACATTACTATGTTTCATATTTAACACACTTTGAAAAACCAATGGAAAATTATCTGAATGAAATTTCATTTTAACCTCTAGCTTACGAGCGGTATAACTGCTGTACAAAGAATTTTTTTACCTTTCCTTACGGGTCGGTACAATTGTTGTACCAGCAACTAGTTTGGATTTCGTTCCCCCATTTGAATTTCCGGCGAACCGAAATTGCCTCTAAAAATTCCTTTTCCCTTTGTGATACACCCCTTAGGGTCAGGAGGTTTTGTCCAGCTGTAGTAATAATCACTGTTGGCGCTAGTGAGTTTTGTGGACCCTTCTTTGGCGACATTTTTTTAAGTAACATTGATAAGAGCTCACGAATGAGTTTACATAACTTCATTTGTTAGTAGTACTCTATTGAAAATATTATTCTTTTCCTTAATTTTTTAACATTGTAAATTAATTTTTTAACTTAATACAATTTTATAATAATATGCGTTTATAATTTTATTGAAATGATAAATTTTTTAATCAAGAATTACTTGAAATTTCATTTTTGATGGAAAGGTTTTGTGAAGATTATCGGCACCCTAGATAATTTGTAACATCCTCGATCCAAATTCGTCACAGTGCAGAAAAACTAAATTGAACCTCGCATTGGGTTTTTTTCGCCTTGTCATTATATTTTACATTGAAAAGTGACAAGACTGTTTGGTCTTCAAGTCTGCTTCCTTTTCCATGACTGGAACCTTTGGCATATATACCTCTCCATCATTAATGTACTATTTTAACACAATATTAAAGAATTGGCAGCTTGCAATTTCTTTGCTTTAAAGTTTAATGCTTGAACGAAATATTCATGCTAAAAATACATTTGGGTTTTGATTTTTAAGCAATCTGCAAGTTTCATCATTATTTTTCATGATTTATGAAAACGGCTGCTTTAATTATCTATAATAATCATTCATTAAAAGCTATAATTCTAATTTTAAAAAATTGGAAGAGGCTCTTATAATTTATCAAAAATAATAATTGGTAACTTTTTAGGCATTCTAAAATCAGAAGAGAAATCTTTATTCCTTCATTTTAATTCACTGAAAAGTTACTAGACATTTCAATTTTTCCAGAAATATTTGTACTGAAACCAAATAAATTAAGTGAATACGTAAAAATGGCAGGAATTCTAGATTTAATTTTAAGCATTGCTGAAAGATAAACTAAATAATCTGCTTGCAAAAATATTTGTAGTTAATAACAAATGCTGATCATTAGCTTTATTTATTAAAGAATTTTTAAAAGTTTTTTTATAACTACTTTTTAATATAATTTTTTTGCAATGAAATCTTATATATCAAATTCTAAGTAAACCATATTGTAAGGAAGTCGCCACTTTGTCTCCTGCTGGAAGAGACACATGATCGAACAATGATACTCCCATCCAGCGGCGAGGCTATTCAGCCTTTGTTACCCATTGTGTTTCTCCCGTTCTTAGAATCCGAGAAGGACAGATAAGGGACCTCACATGTTTTCGGCTCATTAAAGCAGTGAACCGGGTCGAAATACCAGACGGGACTAATTCGTCTGTGGACCACCCAACTGGGTCCGATGATGAACAGATGCGGTTTACGACCATTGAAGAAATTAGTATTTCCTGGAACCAATTAAAGAAAGAATCCAGGTGCAATCTAAAGAGCGGATGTCTCAGAAATCTTCCCACGATGGTGGCGCGAGTGGAAGTAGAATGATTGGACAACCGGCATCTCCAGCGAGCCAATATCAGCCTGAGAGGTGGAGCTTCGCGACCGTTAAAAAGGGGTTCAAGAAGCCGATCGGGGAAGAAAGAGAGAAAGAGAGAGGAGGAGAAGGAAAGAGAAGGAAGCTGATCTGGGACAGGCTGATCTGGAGGTTATTGATCATTAGATAACTGGACTTGCGTCTCAGACTCAGAAGGTTTCTAGTCTGAGAGAAACTGTTAGAACATCTAGGTCGAAAAAAAAGTTGCGCAGTAATTGCCATCTACAATAAGGGCGAGTAGACTACGCTGGAAAATTCCTCATCTGCAGAAACGACGAGTAGACTCTACGCTGGGAAATTCCACATCTGCAGAAACGACGAGTAGACTCTACGCTGGAAAATTCCTCATCTGCAGAAACGACGAGTGGATTCAACATTTGAAAAAAATTCCCCATCTACAAGCGTGGACTCAACGCTATTGAGAAATCTTCTACTACCGGAAACAGCCTTCGGATTTTGCTTCCTATCTACATGCAACTTGGTGTCAACAAGCCGACGACGGAAAATAAAATAAAAGGGGCCCTTGTTTTCTGCAAATGGGTGAGTGTTTTCTGACTTTCCTTTTCTTTAGAGGCAGAAATTTTGTGTAGTTATATGTCAAATTGTTCTTGTTGGTTGTAAGAATGGTAGTTAAATTTTTGTGATAAGAAATAATTCTTGATTACTGAAATAAAAGTGAAATTTTCGTGTAGCACTTTAGAATTGGCTATTAAAGCAATTCAGTAGAAAATTTTTGAATTATTTGATACTAACTGTAAAAGATTTAAGATATTTTTGTGTATTTTTTCTACCCATGAGATATAATTAAAATTTTCTTGTAAATGATAAACGTAAGCACAGGTTTCAGTGGCTTAACCAAATGCATTTGATGAATGGTTGTTTTGAAATTTTATTAAGGAAGTACTAGTTGAGAAAAATTGTGTGATAATTTTGGCAGTATTTAGTTAAATGGAAATCTGCGTATATTAATAAATCATTTAGAATTGGTAGAATATTTAGTAGTATCATTGTGTATTTTATGTGTATTGCTGTTACGAAAGGAGTTCCTTATTTTTAAATTGGTTGAGATTTTTTTCTTTTGGCGGAAATTTTACAATTTTTTTTAAAAACAATTTATAAGTAAGAATAAATAGAGAAATGGCTTTCTTAAGCAGAGCGCTAAAAATAGATTTATTTTCCCTGGCGGAAGAATTAGAGATAGAGACCGACCCCTCAAATAAGGTAATAGAGCTGATTAGGAAAATTAAAGACTTCCCGGATATTGACCTAGATTTCGTAAAGGATAGGTATGAGGTGATAGTTGAAGAGCGGAAACAAAGAGAGCGGATAGAGGCCGAATCAAAGTCAGAACGTGCCCGCAAAAGTGAATTCGCTGAAAAAGAACGGTAACGGGAATTCGAGTTAGAGCGGTTAAGAATATCGAATTCATTGGAAAATAATAGTATGCATTCAAGTCGAAATGAGAATTCTAGATCGAGAAGAGATATAAAAAACTTAATACCTAAATTTGATAGTAATCAAACAGATATGTCTATTTATCTTACGCTATTGGAGAGACAACTAAAAACCGCCGAGATTGACGATTCCGAATGGGTCTCCCAATTATTATCCCTTTTACCATTAGATTTGGCTCAAATTATCGCGAGAGAACCGGAGGATAAGGCTCAAGATTACGAATATATCAAACAAGTTTTGCTGGAACGATTCAAAATAAAATCGGAGACATATAGACAGCGCTTCGTGAGTCATCAGAAAAAACCGAATGCAATGTGGAAAGAATTGATTTTCGACTTAGAGCATTTCTTGACTGGTTGGCTTTCAGGGACGGGCGTGACGGATTTCGAAGCGTTTAAAAAACTGTTGATTACTGATCAGATAAAGAAACGTGTCCCGAGCTAGATAAAAGATCACTTCCTAGACGTATGGTCAGACTTCGTGGATCCT
>JAOUZG010022431.1:0-10435 GCA_026289955.1 Argiope argentata
CGACCCATTGGACTTGTGGTGCAATGTGATCCCAGATGCATCAATCGGCCGGTGGCTATCAACCTGAGTTGTTAGTTTGCTAGGGATCAAGCGAAGGGGTTACTCCTTGGGATTGGCGTTAAGGGTGGTCACTGTTCCTGGGGGTAACTCCCAGCGTATAGGTTCCCCTCAGGGGCTCACCTTCTTTAGGTGGGTACAGGTGTCCCAATCCCGAGGTTCCCAGGGATCTTTACTCATTTTATGTTTATTCTCCACTACGCCTTTTCTGTCTGCTTGATCCTTCTTTCCCTCGACGGTAAGCGAGGGAGCTCTCCATGAGAAGCTGTCGCCGCTCTGTTTGCTTCTTGCTTCTCATGGACAGCCAAAAACCCCACGTGTTGGCCGTGCGTGGCGACCCATTAGACGGGCGGTGCACTGTGGTCCCCGGTGTATCAATCGGCCGGTACCTAACCACATGAGTGATTAGTCTGCTAGGGATCCAGCGAAGGGGTTACTCCTTGGGCTTGGCGTTAAGGGTGGTCACTGTCCCCGGGGGTAACTCCCAGCGTATAGGTACCAGTTAGTATTATGGAAAGTGCTGAGGCTAGGAAAATCTAGAGCCAGTTACTGCCATCCCTTGTTGGGCTCCGCTGGACCCGAATTCTCTTGATATCGTATGGGCTCCTCGAAACGTGGTCCCTTCAGTGGGCATCATAAAGTTTTAATTTCTGGCAACAAACATGATAATTTTGACAATTTTTTTGTTATTAAAAGAGTTTCTGAGAACAAAGAAACATTCGAATCAGTCTCTCCGTTTTTAGTACAAAAATCTATAAATGCTACAGTTGGCGAAGTTTCATCCATTCGAAAAATGAGATCAGGTGACTTGCTTGTGGAGGTTTCTTCCCGCAAGCAAGCACAACAAATAGAAAAACTGAAGTCTTTAGCAACAATAAAAGTTTCTGTCACACCTCACCAAACTTTGAATAGCTCTAAAGGTGTCATTACCTGCGGTGAAATACTAAATCTTCCCGTAGAGTAAATTACTTCTGAAATGAAATCTCAAGGTGTTGCACACGTCCGTCGAATTTCTATACGACGTGACGGACAGCTACTTGAGACTAAACACCATATATTAACTTTTAATACTCCCAAATTACCTGAGTATGTTTATGCTGGCTATATAAAGTTACCGGTGAGACCATACATCCCTAACCCACTACGATGCTTTCAGTGCCAGCGCTTTGGCCACTCTAAATTGAATTGCCGCGGGTCTCTTACTTGTGCGCGCTGTGCACAAAAAGGTCATGATAGCCAACAGTGTACCGCACAAGAGAAGTGCGTAAACTGTGGAGGCGATCACCCATCATATTCTCGATCTTGTCCTCGCTGGACGTTGGAAAAGCAAATTATGACAATAAAAACCAAAGAAAACTTTTCTTATCCCGAAGCCAGGCGTAAAGTTAATGTACAAACCCCAACTCCTGGTGTCAGTTATGCTTCAGCAGCCCAAAAAGACTTTCTGTAAAAATTGTAACTGTGATCACTGCGGAAAATATACCAGAAATGCACCAAATACTGAAAAAACTTCTGATTCTGATACCGAACATTCTCTGCAAGCTAAAGATTATACTCAAAAAACTATTAGAAGAAAATCAAAATCACATACTTCGTTGACCTTTAACCTTGCAAAACGTGGCCTTACTCAAAAGGACCTAAGAAAGAAACTGAAAAATTCAGCATCAAAAAATTCCGTCGCATTGGGGCTAGCGACGCAAGGCGTTGTCCATAAGGACTTACAATCCATTTTTGGAGACACGCTTAATAGCCCTGATATTAAGTTACATCCGTCAGAAGATGAATATGAGCTGAGTATGAGTTGCGAGGATCAGGCAACTCCAACAACTGTTACTTCTCTTTCTCCTCACAAACCTCTCTCTTAATGGGTACCTTCCTTTCTTGGAATTGTCGTGGCATTCGTTCCAAACTTCAGGACATTAAGTCATTAATTAACAGATTTCATCCGGTTTCTTTTGGTCTTCAAGAGACCTTCTTGAAGTCAAATTTCCCAATTAAATTACGGGGTTACAATTGTGTCCGTAAAGATGCAGACAGTGGAGCGCATAGTTCTGGAGGGGTCTGCATTTTTACTTCCAATTTATATCCAAGCAATCCTATCACCTTACATACCTCTCTGCAGGCTGTGGCTATACAAGTTCACGTAAAAACTTTAGTCACAGTCTGTTGTATTTACTTACCGCCTCATGATACCATCTGTCAGCAAGATCTCAACAACTTAGTTGACCAACTTCCTTCACCTTTCATCCTACTTGGTGATTTCAACGGCCATAGTACTTTGTGGGGTTCGAATAGTACAAATTCTCGTGGGCAACAAATAGAACAGTTCATTTCCAATAACTGTCTTTGTTTGCTCAATAATGATGAAATTACATACTTTCATGAACCCACACGCACCTTCCACAGTCTTGACTTGGTCATATGTGCTCCTGAACTACTGCCGTTGCTAACCTTGTCAGTTAGCAACGATTTATATGATAGCGATCACTATCCTATTATCTCCCATGCTGATAGCGGTGGAGTGACTTTTTGTCCTCCACGTTTTCTATTCCAGCAGGCAGACTGGACTACGTTTTCGCAGTTAGCAGACATCACAGAGACTATGATAAATTTCGGAAGCAGTTCAAAATGTCGTAGTTATTATACTATGTGCCGCAACCTCCACTATCCCAAAGAGTTCGCCACGTCTAAGAAAATTTCGCCGACCGTGGTGGAATGACGCCTGTCGCGATAGTTACAAACAGCAGAAAAAGTTATGGAACAAGTTTCGAAGGTACCCTACTACAGAGAACCTTGTCGCTTTTAAAATAGCAAAAGCACTTGCTCGTCGTATACGCCGCCGTAGCCAGAAAGAATCCTGGATTCAATTCATATCCTCTATCACGCCGTCTACAACAAGCAAAACTCTATGGAAAAAGGTAAAAGCTGCTAATGGGATTTATCACGAATCTTCCATTCCTATTCTAAATATGGATAATGTGAAGTATTCTTCCCCATTAGACATTTCCAACGTTTTAGGTCAAGCATTTGCACAAGTTTCTGCAATTGATTCTTATAGCTCTGAATTTCTGGCAATTAAGAATCGCGCGGAACGGTTGCCTCTATGTTTTAATGACCGAAGCACTCATTCTTATAACTGTGAATTTAGGATTTACGAATTGAAAACCGCATTATCCAATACCCATGATACCAGTCCCAGGCCTGATGGAATTACATACAATATGCTTCGCCATTTGAATGACACTTCTCTTTCAAATCTTTTACTTCTATACAATAGAATTTGGATTCAACAAACGTACCCTTCACAATGGCGAGAAGCTATTGTGATTCCTATATTGAAACCTGGCAAAGAACCATCTGTTCCTCTGAATTACAGGCCCATTGCTCTTACAAACTGTCTGTGTAAGACCTTCGAGCGCATGGTCAATGCTCGCCTAATTTTTGAATTAGAAAAACAAGGATGCATCTCTCCGTTGCAGAGTGGTTTCCGAAGAGGTCGTTCTACTTTCGACAACCTCGTTCTACTGGAAACCCAAATACGCAATGCTTTTGTGAGAAGAAACCACCTTGTTTCAATATTTTTTGACATTGAAAAGGCATACGACCGTGCATGGCGCTACGGCATACTTTCAACACTTTTTACTCTAGGTTTTAGGGGTAACTTGCCCATATTTTTACAAAACTTTTTGACACAACGTTCCTTTCGTGTTCGAATTGGTAATGTTTATTCTAATCATTTTATTCAATCTGAGGGTGTTCCGCAGGGTAGTGTCCTCAGTGTCACTCTTTTTATTGTTCATCTCAGCCAGATTTTAAGTCATTTGCCTTCATCTGTTACTGGTACACTTTATGTTGACGACCTGCAGATTTCATGCCAAGGAAGTAATATAAATTTAATAGAGCGACAACTACAAAGTGCAGTGAATAAATTATTATCCTGGTGCAATAACAATGGTCACACTATATCCCCAGAGAAGAGTAGCTGTGTTCATTTCTGTCGCAAAAGAGGCATTCATCAGGATCCCAATATTCAAATTAAAGATACTCCGATTCCTGTAATTAAGGAAGTACGGTTCTTAGGAGTGATCTTCGATTCGAAGCTCACCTTTTTTCCACATATCATACAACTTCGGAGAAAGTGTGAGAAGGTATTGAACGTGTTGAAAGTGCTTTCCCAAACATCTTGGGGTGCCGATAGAATCTCACTTCTCCGTATTTATCAGGCAATAATTCTATCTCGAATTGATTACGGGTGTATGGTGTATGGATCCGCCCGTTTGTCTGTCCTCAAACGCCTGGATGCTGTTCATCATTCTGCTTTGCGTATTTGTTCTGGTGCGTTCCGTACATCTCTAGTTGAAAGTCTCTATGTTATGTGTCACCAGCTACCTCTTTCTTTAAGAAGGCAGACACTGTCTGCATCCTTTTATTTTCGGACAAAATCTGTATCGAAACATCCCTTGAGCCAGGTGTCACTGCCAGTTAGTCTTCGCCGACTTTATAATGCTCGTCCCTCTCACATTCTTCCATTTTGTGAGCGTACCAAATTGTTCCTGCATGACTTGGACCTTAACACTGTTTGTGTTAAAGCAGTTGATACTTTTAGTATCTCACCCTGGGACATTCCACAGTTTTCGTACTTGAATCCTTTCATTGGATTCGAGAAATCCTCAACTGCTCATGTTGTTTTCCAACAGATTTTCCTCTACCATCGCTATCGATATTCTTCTTTTGATCCGATTTTCACGGATGGCTCGAAATCGGATGGTCATGTCGGTTGCGGAATTATAATTAAATCCGATACAGTCGGTCATCGTCTTCACGATTGTTGCTCTGTCTTTACTGCTGAGTTGGTAGCAATTCTGTGCGCTCTCCAGAAAATATCACCTTCAACTCAGCGTAAATATATTATATACACCGATAGCATGAGTGCTTTGGAGACACTTTCACACTATCACAATCGGATGCATCCGATTGCGATTAAAATTTTATTCACTTTACAATTATTAAAAAATGATGGGTTTGAAATGATTTTCTGTTGGATTCCAAGTCAAGTCGGCATCCTTGGAAATGAGAATGCAGACTTGACTGCTAAATCTGCATCGACCATTTTAAGCATAGGGATTCCCTTCTGCGATATTAAAAGGTACATTGTTCATCGCATCTTTTCTAACTGGCAAAAGTCATGGGATCTGCGGGTCGGAAATAAATTGCATTCCATTAGAACTGATATTGTTTCATGGCCTGTTCATCCTATACGTGAGATGGATGTTAAGTTGACTCGTCTCCGTATAGGTCATACACGCTTTACCCATAGACATCTAATATTTGGAGAAAATGCTCCTATGTGCAACAGCTGCCAAGTTCCTTTTACTGTTCATCATGTTTTAATTGAATGTCCAGTTTTTAATTCTCATCGTTCTTGTTTTTTTACATTGACTTCTTTCACATTACGAGACCTGGTGGGTGAAAAATACCACCCAAATATTTTTAAATTCTTAAGGGCTATTGGTTTTTTTACTTGTATATGAGATTTTTTATTATTCTGTATGTTTAACCTTCATTTTTAGTTCATTTACATTTACATCATTGTTTCAAACTGTTATGGTAAAGGGTTTTAAATTTTGTTCTCTAATCATTGTTTTGATTTAATCTCATTGCTCATGTGTTAATTGAACAAAGGACTACATTTTTTATCTTTTATAATTTTACCATTTGCTTGGCGCAGTATAGCCAAATCTGGCTCTTGCGCCAATAAACACTACACAACCAACCAACCAACCAACAGTTCGGAAACTTCGTTCTGGTGACTTGCTTCTCGAAGTCAATACTCGAAAGCAAGCCCAGGCTATACTAAAATTAAATAAAATTGGTTCCATTCCTTTTACCGTCAGTCCGCATAATACTCTTAACTTTTCCAGAGGAGTTATTTCGTGTGGTGAATTGTTTCACACACCAATCGAGGAAATAGCTGAAAAGCTAAAAGGACAAGGAGTAACTAATGTCCGGCGTATTACTATACGAAAAGAGGGACAACTTCTTGATACTAAACATTTAGTGCTCACATTTCATGCTTCCAGAATACCAGATTCTATAAAAGCGGGTTACATGAAATTGGCCGTCCGACATTATATTCCGAATCCCTTACGGTGTTTTAAATGCCAGCGTTTCGGTCATTCCAAAGCTTCCTGCCGTGGGACTCTTACTTGCGCCCGTTGTGCTGAAGCAGGTCATGATAGTTCTGCTTGTACGGCTGTTGAAAAGTGCAAAAACTGTCAAGGTTCTCATGCTTCCTATTCCCGTACTTGCCCCACTTGGAAATTTGAAAAGGAAGTCATCTCAGAAAAAGTGATGAAACAAATAACGTACGTTGAAGCAAAGCGGAATGTCAAAGCACGCTTACCGGCTCCTGGAGTTAGCTATGCAAGTGTGATTCAAAAACCGGTTGAAGAAAAAGGTACTCAAGTGGTCCCTGTGGTTTTACCGTCTGTTACCAACGTATTTAAAGCCTCGTATATACCTTCGGAAACTTGTCCTAAATCTGCTGAAGCCTTCATAAATTTACCTTCAGATAAAGCTATTAAAGAACTAAGTTTATCTAAATCTGAAGTTTCAGACTGTACAGCTGGTCCATCAGATTTAACTTATTTTAAAACTGTTAAAAAAAGGAAAAAAATGAAAGATTCTAACATTAATAAAAATTATTTGTCCAAATGCGTGAGCAAAATATCGAAAATTTGTAAAACTGTACATAGTGCAGCAGCATTCAAACTAAGTTCAGAAAATAAACACAGTTCTAATTTTAAGAAAACTTTACCCAAACAATTTTCCAGTACCATTTCTAAAGAGGTTAATCCGTCTTCTAATTCTCCAAAGAGTAAAATTGCAGTTAATGGGAAAAATACATCTCACGCTCTTAAGGATCTTGCAACAAAGACCGCTGAAGTTTTGGAAACGGATGAAGAAATGAGTACTTCAAGTGCTCCAGAAGACATTCTGGAATACAATATAAGTGAAGAGTTAGAGGAGACATCTTCAGATGTTAGTACAACTTCTCCCACTCCTCCTAAATCAACACAACAAAAGCTTAAATATATTATTCCAACGAAGTACAAAAATGTATAGTTTTTTTTATCTGTGTCTACGATTTTATCTCATATTCTTACTAATTCATTAATGTTCGAAATTTAAATTTATTCGTTTTGAATATTTTAGTCTACATGTTAATTTTAGGGAAAAAACTAACTCTTGTTTCTGTAAAATCTTCGTACTTGATTGTGCAATTTTAGTCGCTTGTATTCTAAATTTTACTTATGCTCTAATCAGTTTTTAAAATTTTTACATTCATGTTTTTATACCAATTGTAGAAAATTTAAAATTCAATTACATTCTAATTTCAAGTTTTACATAAATACCGTATGCTTGGCGCAGTATGGCCAAATTTGGCTCTTGTGCCAGAAAACCCCAACTACCTACCTACCTACCAATAATTTCTTTTTGCGTCATTTAAACTCATTTTATATTTCGCCTCTGCTTCTTTAACCAGCATTCGAAGATATTTCTTGTCTCTTATATCTTTGGCCTTAAAAAGTTTTCTTTTTGCTCTTCTTACCTCACTTCTGAGAACCTCGAGTTTTCTAGACCACCAATTATGTTTTTTCTTAATGTATTTCTTTAACTTGTTTAATTTAGTATTTTTACAGGCAGATATTATTGTTTTTGTTAAATTCTCAACATAAAAATCAAGGTTTTGTTTTCCTATATGTCGCATCTTTTGGAAGTCTTTGGTAAGCAGAGATCTAAATTTTTGTAAATTTAAGTTTTCTATGTAAATTCTCTCATTTTTTAACCTTTTTGGTTGTTCAGTATAAAGTGAAAAGCTTATACTGTTATGGTCACTGCAAGTTGGTTCTAAATCAATTTTCCATTTAAAAATGTTTTCTGATAATATAGGGTCACTGATGGTAAGATCTATCCATGATCTTCCCAACGGACCATCAAAAGTTGGAGGAGAGTTTTCATCATTTAAAACGACAAGTCCTTTTGAAAAGAGAAATTCGAGTAATATACGACCTCTACAGTCTTCAAAATCACCGCCCCATACTGTACTTTTTGCATTAAAATCTCCTGCAATCAATACTCTATCATGAGAGTGCTGTAGACAATTTTCCAGTTCAGTTAAAGTAGTTTCAATATCTTCCGAAGGTGGACAGTAAACTGAGATGATCATTAGGGTAGATTTGCGAAAAGGAATAGTAATAGCAATGATATTATTGGAGGAGAACACTTTTATTGCTTGAAGACATTTATTGTAGACTATAATACCTGATTTCAGATTATCTCGGTCAGAGAAGAAGGTTTTAACATTTGAGGGGAAACCAATTGGTTGGTTATTCTTTTGATAAATTTCTTGAATGCATGCAATACTGATTTCTTGATCTTCTGCTCTTTTATTAAGGTTTTTACTTGCAGCAATAGCATGATGTAAGTTCAATTGCACAATTTTAAGTTCAGAAAAAGGTGAATCACACATATTGGACTCTTTTAACTAAATACTCAATTTCTTTCTCTAAAGTTGGGCATTTATTATCATTTGCATTATGCCTTACATCTCTATTAAAACCAAATTTATTATTTGCTTCAACACAATTGATACAATGAGGGGAGTTTTTGCAATTGACATGCTCTTGTCCCTCTTGTCCACATTTAGGACAGGTCTCCATATTGGAACAATAAGTACTTATATGCCCGAATCTGTTACATTTGTAGCATTTAGTAGGTCTTAAAAATTCTCTAAGAGATAGTCGAGACCACTCCAAGTAAATTTTTTTCTTTTTCATCAAAAGCTTAAATGTTAATGGCTCTGCTTGAATAACCCAGTGACATTTGTTATTGTTTTTACTGTTTAATTTGAAGAGCACCGAAATGTCTTCTTTTTTTATTTCATTTTGCTTGCATAATTTTTCCAAGAGTTTTTCTTTGGGAATTTCAGTATCTACATCATAAATTCTACAGCGGGGCTTTTTCATATTGGGTCTTTTAATATCCATTTTTCCATTAAGTTGAGGATTTACCTGAATTTCTTGAAGTATTTTTTCCAAACTGATTGCTGAATCACATTCAACAGCCACACCTCCATTTCTTATTTTTTTTATGTTCTTTACTCCTACGTTAATTTTGCTTGGAGCAATATTTTTTAACAAAGATGCTTTCGTTTCTTCCGAAGATATCTCTTTTTCTTTAGGATAGATTAATGTAACAAATTTAGGGGGGAGCTTTTTAAATATTGTTTTAGGCTTGGCTGCTATTTTGGCATATGTAAATGTCTCCTCTGGTTGAGAAATAACTATATTTTTGGCGTTATTACTATTGTTGTCTTGTAAGATTTCAATTTTTCCATTTAATTTTGAAATTTTCTCCACTTGAGAGAATATAATTCCAACCAATTTATCGAGCTGGCATTTGATTGTATCTTGTTCTGCCTTTTTAATTTTGGACTTAGTCTGAGTAATTATGGATACAACAGTATCAAGGCATGTTAAAGCTATTTGTTCTTCAATCACAATGTTATCCTTTTTTAAAGTTTTGTCATTAATAACTCCAGATGTCTCTTCTATATCTATTATGTCAGGTGATTGAGACATACTTTTAACCAGTATCGTACAGTAAACTCCCTTTTAAACCAAACAACTGGGATGTGAAAACTATTTGATTACATATAAAAATTACAAAAAATATCCGGATTTGAACAGTCTGGAGACCATTCAAAGGGTACAGCTATATGTATTGTAAGTACAATTAGATGTTATACATTGTTGAATAGAAATTTTGAACAAAACATGAAAATTCTTTTCCACTAGTAGAGGATAGAAATGTCGACTCTTACAAAACTTATCTTTAAAAAAGGGAGCAGAAATGTAGCATTTAGAGGGTGTTAAACACGATCTTATTATTAAAAATTTTTAGTAGTAGTGTTCCTTTTTGATGTTACTTCAAAAGAGAGCAAAAATCAAAATTGATCCTACCATGGCTGATTGGAGTTCACCTGGCATTGCAATCAAGAAAAGTTCTTCGACAGTCCAGCTGTTTACCTTATGAGCAATTGTTTACTCAGGATGTTTTGTTCGCCGAAAGATAACTTTACATTCACTGCACTGGGGAAAAAGTGGGGTCGAAGGTCACCGGCTTATTTACTTCGCCTCGAGGGGCTAGGGAGACAGAGAGGCGTCGAAGAAGAGTAGACGCAAAGTTGCTGAGAATGGCGTCCACTGTTGAAGGAAGCCCAGCGTTACCCAGGAAAATGGTGAATTTCGTGTTGTCTTTACCAAACAAAAGGAAATGGCCATTGAGCACTATCCATCGGATATTCACAGATATG
>JAOUZG010022446.1:0-16846 GCA_026289955.1 Argiope argentata
TATATATACACAACTGTCATATACACCGTTGTCGTTGTATAATGCAAATTATAGAATCAAAGCTTCTTTTATACGAAAAATGATTCTTGAGAAGAATGAGAAAAATTATAAAGCCTCAGTATTCAGGACTAGCTACATCTGTTAATTTTTCTTGTTCTATTCATCAAATTTGAGGGGGAGGGGTTAGAAAAGGAAAAATCATTTATTAAAGAAATTAATTTTGGATATGTACATCAAAAGGAATTTTCTTACTAAAATATAAATTCCTCTACGCATTGCACATGCATATTTCCGTATTTTTTACTTGCATCATCATATTAAAATCTACTCTACAAAATGATCATAGGCGTTATCTACCCTCTGAGTTCATACATCCAGAGGTCAGCAAAAATATTTTTAGAAACGCTAAACGTGTTAGGAAAAACAGTGTTTTTAAGAATAAGAAAATTTCTGGAATTGCCATTTTTTAAAATTCAATTTTAAATGTTCAAAAGAAAAAATATGCATTATAGGGTGGCAATCAGGAAGGCCACGTATGAAAGATTTCAGACTCAAAGCATATTGTTCGGTAAAAGTTCTCAGAATATTATTTTTCTCATAAATAATAATGATGAAGTTCTTTACATTTATAAACCTCTTTAAAATTATTTTATACATTTGCAAGTACATGTGAACATTTGAATGTTTGTACATAAAAAATACGAGAAATATAACTAATTTCAATCACATTCTTAGTGGAATATAATGACGTAAGGATCCTTTCATTATATTTCCTGTCGTTTTAAAAGAATATAATGAAAGGATCCATGCGAAGGATCCTTTCATTATATTTCTTTTTTAAAAGGAATATCTTTATTTCTATATTTTAGAAACTAAACAGCAAGGCTAATTAGATAGTTTACTTATGAATAAGATAAAAAAGTTAAAAAGGAATCATCTATAGCTTCTGTTTATATAAAGACAGACATCAAAATCGTTTGAAATTAAAATAATTGTTTAAAAATACCTTCAGATTTTATTAATCTAATAAAAATAATTATTAAATAAATCTAATAAAAAATAGAATAAAAATAAACGAATTATATCTAAAAGATTAAGTGAACAATTTTCTTTTAAATTTATTGTAGTTATGAATTAGGATTTTTATAATTAAAGATTTATATTTCATTATACATTTTTATAAAATCAAATAAGATATTGTTTCTAAGCATTTAATAATTTTTTATTACCTCTGCATATTCCAGATGTTGAAAAAGCATCGACATAAGTGCATTGCAACTTTCTGGTGACGTCACACACTTGTATGGTGTTACAAACGTCCCCTTGTTGACGAGCACAAACCGGACAACAGCCACATCCGTCCATGACCACTGGTACTCCATCCTGGCACTGGGGGTAGCCTTCAGGGCAGTGGCATGTCTCTGGACAGCGTCCATGTCTCTCGTCCAGTATCTGTGTGATAATATATTTCTTTTATTAGAAGGACATTCAGAATCATAAATATAAATACCATGTGCAGTTTTAACTGTCTGATTTAAAACTTATAAAAATACACTGCTAAATTTTAAAACAAATTCTTACATTATTAAAAATATGTGAATGTAATTGTTTCACTTTTTTTTTATTGGAAAGAATAATATAGATACTTATAATTGTTACATTATTTCACGAACCACTATCTCGATAAGCCAGACAATTATCATTAAAATTTTTATTGGATGAAATAAATACTCAGTTCGGATCAGTTAAGGGTCATTTAGGTGAAGCAAGATGAAAAAGGCAAATGATGGTAAATAGCTCGAACTATGTCAGAAGATACTCGCTATTTGAAATGGAAGGTTATTAAACAGAACAAAATAAGGAATCGTTTTGAGGACAAAAAAAATTTAGAATCATGAATCCTCATGAATCTGTAATACAATGATTATATAAACTAATATTGTATTTTTATTTCATTTAGAATGGCCAAGTATTAAAAAATTTTACAAACAAAAATTAGTAATTTAAACTTTAAAGATTTGCAGATATTCGGAAAACAATCCAGATTATGATTCCTAATAAGACGAGGTCAAGTTGTTTAAAACTTGAAAGTCGAAAATTATTCTTAGAATAATTCCAATATCTACAAAATTCGACGACAAATTTTTTTTCTTTAGTTAGACAATTGACACAAAAATGCATCACTGAACACAAGTCTTGTTAAACTTTGTAATGGTATATATAAGGTCCCAAATGATTTTTGCAATCCATTTAGCATTTTATATCGATTAATATTAAATTATAAATTGTATCGCCCCATGGCCAATCTTATGAAGATAAATTGAAATTAAATTTTTATTTATTGTTAAAACCCCTGAGAATTAAAGATTTGTTTCATAAAAAATATTGAAACTAATAAAAATAAGCTAATATAAAACAAGCAATTAAAATTTTCAGAAGGAAAAAGGTGGAAAATTATTTTTCCTATACAATCAAACAAGATTCACACTTTTACCGTTATGTTAAAAGGTAGTTTGGAGGCAATACGGACTACTCGCATAAACAATCAAATGTCATAAGGTACAATGTAATATCGAAATATTTTTTTTCCTTTCTTATATGCAATATAAAATCCAATGATTATGTCAAATTCGGAAGTAGAAATTAGATTAAATTAGTTAATTTAACTTTAGCTAACATTTTAACTTTAATCAGGTAAGAAAATTTCTCACTTTGTGCAGAAACATATTTTTTTTTAAAAAAAAAGTTAGCTTAAGATATATTTTATTGATGATATACATTTAACATATGGTAATATTCAAAATAAAAGAAAAATGGATGTGGCAATTTTCAACAATTCTTACAACTTAGATTTTTTTTAAATATACTATGCTAAGATAAAAACGATATGAAAAAAAGTTATTGCAATGCTAAAAATAAACATAGATTTTAAAAAATTCCACTTTTTTCAAGTTTGTCTTGAAGGTTCTTTTCTATTTTAGTCAAATAATTTAAGTTTAATAGTATCAGTTGTTTTCCAGACTATATTTTACTAAGATTTTAAGTGTTCGCTTCAGAAAACTTGGGAAATATTTGCTTAAAACTCTGTAAACCTATTTAAAAAATCTAACCATTACTATATTGCAATACACAATAACATTTTAAAGAGACAAAACATACTGCAGTGCCAGAAAAGTAAGAAATTTAAACGGATGAAAAATTTTTAGAAGAGAAAATGAGATAATTATGTTAATAAGCCAATTTAAAAAGTTTTTGTTTAGAAACAACATTTAAAGTTTAATATTCACTGCTTGAGTAATGCACACAATATTTTTGAAATTACACAAAAAATAAAAATTTTAAAAAACAAATTAAAATTGGTTTTAAAGCGCTTCCTTTTTTAAAACTTAATTCAATTTACTGACTTTAAATGCGATTTCAAAATTGAATTTTAGCATATTTTCATTTGAATTTCAATCTGTTCTCAATTTTTTAAACATTTTAATATCATTTCTGCTGATTGCTGAATTACAAAATACCATATATTATGGTGAAACTATTTGCATTATAAGACATAAGCCTAAAATATATTTAAGTTAGTTTTGAAATTAAGAACAAAATGATTTTGAAATCAGACGGAAATAAGTGAATTAAGCAAATGACTTTCATTTTTTTCTATTTTAAATTTCTAAAGATCAGAATTTTGAAACAAATTCCGTAATATGTTAATTTTTTATTTATTTTATTAAATATTATTAATGTTACATTGGATTTCTGTATCAAATTTAATTAAACGAAGAATTTCTTTATTTCTTGCGAAACTAAAGACAACGTACATTTCTAATACCACAAAATATTGTCTGATATCTACACGATGTTTTTCGTTATTCGAAACGCCCGTGAATATCGCAATAATGTTATTCGACATTTTTTGCTATCAGTGATTTGTCTTTTGGCATTTAAATTATTTACTTAGAGATAGCATATTTGACCAGACTATTTCACTTAGAGATACCATATTTGGCACATTAGTACTTTAGAGGGTAATAATGTTAAGTTCAGATAATTTTTTAAAACATTTTCAACTAATTAAATATATTAGAGGTTTTGTAATATCTTCATATTACCTCTCCAAATATTTTACAGAAAAACCGATTTTTATGCCATTTTAAAATGGAGAGGAATTGTTTTGAAATTTAACAATTTATTTTTATCATGTCAGAACACGATGTTGTTTTTGGGATGATGTTTTTGTCATCAGTAAAAATCCAAAGGTGAAAAATAAAAATTTTATTATCTGCACGAGCATTTCAAAAAATCAGCTTTTAACAGTGCGTTGCCATTGGATTTACAAAAGCTCTGATTAAAAGAAATAAGTTAATGGCTACAGTAAATAAAACATAGAAAAGTGTTATTTTGTACACGTGATTATATGAAATGAAATAAATAGGAAATTGTATATTTTTTTTAAACAATCAATGCGAGACAAAGTTTTTTGGATCTCTTGCAATACTAAAGTGACTCATTCTATGAAACAATGAAAATGAATGAAAAATATAATTTAATTTGCTCGAGCAAGTGGTGCTTGGCCGTTCAAGAAATGATGTTCTGACATGATACATTGAAATATGTATTTTAATCTTTATTTTAAAAATGTTTTCTCAATCGTTATACTTCCAACTGATAAAAAGGCTTTGAAACCCGTTATTGTCGATTCTTTTAGTACAACTCTTTGTTGTTCATGACGAAATTATTTATATTTTGTGTGTAAATTCTTAACTTCATAAATAGCTAAGTTTTTAAAATTTCAAGCACTCAAATATATACTATTTTCTCATCCATTGACTAAATTGTTATTAAAAGATAAATACTGAAGAACACTATATAAAAATTATATTTAAGTTATTCATTCTTATAAAAATTATTTTGCCATTTATGAGAATGTAATAACAAAATTAGTGTACCTTAAAAAATATTATTAGTTCTACCGAACCAAGAAAGATAAAAAAGCGATTCACAAATATGCTTAATAGCTTAAAAGTGATTTACGATGATTTCAAAAGATGAGATGAATGTTATTTTATAATTATGATGATTACAAAAAGTAGCATAATTATAATAATGAAATAACACTCTATTCCATTTTTTCTTAAATGCAACCCGAACTGTGGAAACAAAAATTTAACCTTTTTTATCACTTCCACTTTAACAACACATTTTTATATTTAATAATTTTACTCTAACTATCGTGTTTTTCAAACCCCTTTTTATATATAAATAGATTGTTAGTTCTGATAGGCTTTCAATAGATAGTTTTTATATCATTGTAGGTTTTTAGTTTCCTATGAGAATAATTCCCTAACGAATTACTTTACATGAAATTTGAATCAAGAAATCGTTTGCAGAAGAAAGAACAAAGTCTAAATTTTTATGTAGTTATCTGATCTTATTAGTCAAGATTTACTAAATTTACTAGGTATATTAAAATTTTAAACTAAACACTTCTCTTGATCTAAGACTAAAATAAAACCCATAGCTACGAATAAAAGGATTTTAGACCATTTAGACAGCCGTTTGGAAGATAAGTGAAACAACGCAAATCACTTCCTTGGATTGGCCTTTAATTATTCTAAGAGGATGAAATTCTAATTCGACTAATTTCAGCCTCATAGGAATAGAAGATCCTTGTTTAAAATGTTAGTGGTTTCACAATAATTTGATTAAAGGATTGGAAAAATGATTTAAAATTATCCATTATTTCTTCAGAAATTTGTTTTTCAATGTATATTACGGCAAATATAACAAATTGGTAATTAAATATAAACATTAGATTAATCACATTTAGTTTAATATATAAAATGTTTTCCCGAATTCCTAGAGCAAAAGTCACAAAATACTTTTTTTCATTTTCAAACTAATGTGAAATTATATAAATATTTTTCCCTTTATAAAAATTAAACTTTAAACATCGAGTTTTTTTTTCTTTCATAATGATAAATTTCTACAGTAAGATTTCTAGTCTTCTCAAAATGATATTCCCACAATAAGTTGTCAGTTTCACTTAAGAACAGTTGAACCTCCTGTTTATTTAAAACAACCCCTAAAATACTTGAGTGATGGATAGAGGTTTGTTTCAAAGAATTTTAGGATATTCACTTGCAGTTTAATAAATATTTCGATAGTCAGTTCTAAAATTAGAAGGTGAAATTATTCTCAGATGAAAAAGGTTTTGAATGGGCCAAAATAACAAAGAAAACAATTTGCTGGACATGAAAGCTCAATTCACTACTTGAATCCACGAAATTCCGACTTTTATAAGGTGGGGGATATGGTATTCTAAACTCCGATTTGATCAAACAAGATCTCTAATGATTCGCAGGATAAAATCTCTAATTATTCACCGGATTAGATAATAAAAAGGAGGATTTGAACAGAAATAAGGGTATCAAAAAATAAGGGGCGTTTAAATTACATGTATTTTCATACAAAACTGAAAAATACAAGTAAAAATAAAACAAAAATAAATTGAAAACCAAAGTAAATTGAAATTTAAAAAAAACCTTAACCATATAAGAAGTGGAAAAAAGGATACTAAACTCATTCGAAAATTTGCAATCAGCTGTAATTTCATCCTCTGATGAACAATTAATGCGTATATTACCTTCTTCACATTATGATTTATATTATATATAACGTAAAATTTTTAATATGTAGAATAAACATTTTGAGGAATTGTAGGTTAGATCACTGTCTATTAGTTGAAATCAGAAAATTAATTTATAATCGTTTTAACATACACATTGTACATTCACATGACAATGTTTTGGCATTTATACGAAATTAATAAGTACAAATTTTCAAAGTTAAATGAAACCCGCTTAATGCAAGAGTAAAGCTATAAATTGTTAATAAAAATACAAGCTGCAACAAATTTTGATATTCAAATGTAAATAGGATCTATGGAAATTGTATAGAGTAAAGCTGTTTGAAAGAAGTGAAATTATTATGCATGCGAGATAAAAAAAAATAAAAAAGGCAGAAAACGAATTTAGAAAAAAGAAAAATATAACATTTCTCAGATCCCTACTTAAAAGCAAAAGAGTAATTTTATGAAAATTTAAAAGAGATTTAAAGAATAAATAGATCACCTACACTTCCATATAACTGCGAAAGAATAAAAAAATAAAGATTTTGATTTCTACGAGAGAAACTAACTCCCTTATAAATCTCAGAATATAACTTTTATTTTTTTTGAGAGGAAAAAAACCGTTTCTCAAATCTATCTGAGAAAGATCCAAACCATAATACTGTTGTATACACTTGGGTAAAAAAAAGCAAAGCAACGGCGCGAAGCGGTCTTGTGGTTAAGCCTAGAGATTCCAAATGCTACTATTACTCAGGATTGCCTTAAATCCTCTTTATCCTTCTAAGTGACATCTAAAAAAAATAAAAGCCGTGACACCTCACTTGAAGTTTTGGAAGCAAAAGTAAGTAAGGGGAGGGGAAATTATCGATATATTTTTTATCCTTCGGATCTAAGAAGCAAAATAAGATAGAGGCTTTCAAAAAATATCAAGTCGAATAATTTCTTTTAAACTCCTTTCTTCTGTTAAACTAACATGTGCCTCGAGCAGAATTTGTAAGAATTTGGAATCTTGACGAAGACGTGAAGGACTAAAAGGTGTGTCTTTGATTTCAATACATGCTAAGTTGTCTGTTAATGGCGAAGAAGCCTGAACCTGACAGCCTCCTGACGTGTTGAGAAAACTTTAATTCTAACTTGTTTCTTTTGTCAAGAGAAGATGACAAAGACTCTGAAATTAAGTAAAAAAATCTTAACGTTAAGGCTGAATATTTGAAAGGGAATTTCTTTGCAATTATTTTCGTCAGAAAATATATCATTGTTTATAAAACAATTCAGATAAGTACATTTATCTATTTATTTTTAATGTAGATAGTAAGTTAAATGAACTTTCCGTTAAAAGCTTGGGGTTATTATTACTATTTTGAAAGGCTAGACTATTTTTAAACCAATTAATGATATCAATTTAATTGCCTAAAATCTAACCGATTCACATCGAATATTTAATACATTTAAAACAACGCTGCTGTTTCATAAAAGAATTTTTCAGTTAAATGGGTATATTAGTATGATGCGATTTCAATTCAATTCAATTCAATTCAATGAAATTGGGACAAATATTTTCAATTTATTGTATTAATCAGAGATTTCACTAAACAGATAATTTAATCGTACTGTATTTATTATTAAGACAAATGTCAAAAAGAAAGATTTGAAAATTTATTTTTAAGGAAATTCTTTTTTTATAATAATGCCTGCTATGTTATTCAGAATTTAGAATGAAAAGTAAAAAAAATTCATTCACTTTAGCAAATAAAATAAGCATTATTTACATTTCAGATGAATTAATTTTATTATTATTTTTAATTCAATAAAGAAGATTTTAAGTTATTGAAACTATATTACTAAATATTTTTATAAAATTAATATTTTCATCAACTGTTAATTAAGTATTATTTGAAATCAATGAAACGATGGTGATTTCTTTAAATCAAAAATAGGTACTTTAAATTCTGTATCGCCTTAATCTTTCAAATAAATTTATTTCAGATTTCAATTCATGCCATGACCAATTTTTGTGCATTGCAGCATTTTCCTATTATGTATTCAACACCGACAGCTAAAAAAACCAATGATTTTTATTTTTGCTCTAATAAGTGTAATTTCAGCTTCGAGATTAACCATAAATTTTGGTTTTATGGTGGACATACCAGTACTTTAATCTTGATTCTTAAAAAAAATAACTATTAGTTTTCTTTGAAGTCTAGTTTGGGCTATTGTCTTTTTGAAAAATATATTATCCAATCATGGTAAATAAATAGTGTATTTTCTTATATTATAGGGCAGAATATCGTAGTACATTCTTCCACCAATTTTTCCATCGGTCATCGGAATTTCACCATTAACTGCAGAGGAAAAACATTCCCATTTATTTCATTTTGGAAATCATATTTCGCTATTTACAAAATACCTTCATAGCAAAAGATAATGTACGATATTTCACCGTGTTAGTCAATATTCTAAATGCTGGAAAATATTTTAGAAATATTGTTACATTGCTATTGGGTATTTTGTATTAATAAGGGGATTATCAAGTATCTCATTTCATAGCAATGCAATCTTTAACGCTTCTTTGATCCAAAATTTTTACATTTGCTTTATTTTGACTTTAAAATTTTCGGTGACTTTTCTTTAAAATCCAGCATATTACCACAATTAACAAGTAAAGTTTTATTTCTGTAACTACAGCAGATCACTCACATGTTTCAATCAAATGAACTATTAATCAAATTATGAATCTGATGAACTTCTAAAAGAAGGAAAACTCATTTGCTCAAGCTTTCTCTCTTGACGATATACTATTCTTTTACTGCGCCAACCTTTCATTCAGAAAATTTTAGCATGCACTTGCCCTTTTTTGTAGTATTAAACAAACAATAGATACTGGATTTCGAATTATATATAATACATGCTATTTTTTCTTAAGATACTTCATTATTTTGATTGAAACTAATTCGAAGGCAAATAAAAACTACAATATCCGAACTTTTCATCATATCTATTCACTTGCTTATTTTAATAAGCAAAAATAGCTAAACAAATAGTTTATCTATTAACATTCCCACAATTTTCCAAAATTAAAGTAAATCAAATTTGCTCTCGTTTGGTTGTAACCCTTACAATAAAAATATGAATAATTAAAATATACTGAGTTAATAATAATCATAGTTTTTAAAATGATATAAAAAAGACTTTTTAGAAAATATGTGTTGAATGTTTTCAATAATATATTTTTTTTCTGCTTTATTATTACTTTTTTATTACTTTAGATTTAAAATTAGCTTACGCATTATTTCAAAAGGAATGATGCGATGAATTGAGTATTTCTTTATCTTAACATGCTGTTCTTTTTGTATGTGCATTTCTGACTATTAAAAATTAACAGTAATTACTTATTTCATGCTAATTATTTATGTTGCTCCTGTTTTAAATATTAATTACTGAACATAAATCTTTAATGAATAGGTATGCATACTTAATAAAAAATAACCGCATAATTTCAAACACCATTAAATGCTCTTTATTATTGAAGTTAAAATTACTTTTTTTGACAATTCAAATGCCGTGTTTGTCATTTATCAAGAATTTAGATTAAATACCCCAGCAGATAATGCAAAAAACATTCATATAATATTCAATATATTTATCCATACAAATCGTGGGCCTGTAACATTATAAATTTTTTAATTCTTCAATTTGAACAGATTACAAAACAACATCTTCAACTCTGAACTTCATTTATAAGTTAGGATAAATACTACAATGAATGATATTTTTCAAATAAGGCATAAATGCATTATTGTTCAGTAAATTACGCATTACCTGGATTGTTCTGAAGAAAATGTAACGAGAAATCATTAAAATGGATATACATCATATGAGTAAGAAGGTTAAACTTTTGGATAACCCCAACGGTTCCCCCTGAATCAGCTAAATCCACTTTAACAAATGTTTTACAGAGCCGGAAGGTGTGTGTGTGGGGGGGGGGGTCATCACCCTTCTTGAAAATCATGTTCTGAAATCATGACCTTTTCATATTGAATTAGTTTCAAAATGATTAGCTATTACACAAAAAATTAGGACACAATGAAATATTGTAGTTTCAATTACTATAAAGTTAATAATCCAAGAATCAAAGTGAACTTACATTCTTTAAACCATAATATTGACTTCATAGAGTGTAAAATTTCTTCCTATCTATCATGTAAGCTTTTTTATTTATATTCAATAACTATGAATGTTAACTTGTAAAACTGGACAAAAGTTGGCTCAATAATTCCATACAGCACTAGATGGACGAATGACGTCAAATTATATTGAAAGTAGTTCAATTATGTTAAAAGTTGTACTATTTCGTGATTTCTCTCAACTAACATTTTTCTGTATAACTAATATAATTTTCCTTTTTTTTTTGAAATTTTTATATAAAATCGGATATTAATTTCAAATTGCTTGTCATTTCTTTCATAGCTTCAGTAGTAAGTTTTAAAGATAGCTCCTTTTTTTGGAAGGTAATTTGAATGACTCGGATAAACTAAGCGTCTTGATAGTTAATCTAAGAAAACTATCATCAGACATGTAGCATTAAAATCATCAAAACAGGAAGAGGTTTGCAAAATAATATTTCTAGAAACCAAACAATCCAAGCAAGGCTGGAATTTAAATTTAAACCCAGCACTTGCGTGTTAATTAAACCTAATGTAACGACCGTCCCTTATTTCATCCAGTGCAGATCAATACTCACGTCGGAATAATAGTATGATTATGGCTGCGAAAATGAATTTGAATGTGCGTGAAACAAAGGGAGGTCCCGCATAATGCAACTCATTAGGCATTTCATCCGTAGTAATCTCTCTCCAGGCGTCGTGTCAGTGCACGATTAATCTGGCTGTTTAGCGTTAATTCTCGCGATAACATTGGGTCGGGAAGTACGGGCAATCCGAACGGAATAATAATTACTTTTGCCCAGTGATCTCCAGTCGTCTAGACTTCTCTTCTTTAACTTGACGCCATAAATATTTGCCCGACTTTGAGATGAATGGATTTCTCAGAACAATACTGTTGAGGAACTTGATTATGTTAATGTTTACTTTTACACAATCTTAAGTTCACTTCTCTATCCTGTTTAAATTTTCTATTCTTTAATGTGTTTGATTTAAATAATAAATGAAGTGCAAACGCGGTTTAGTTTATTTATATTAAAATCTTTTTTTACATGTAAAATAATTTTGTCCCATGTTCGTGTAAGGTATCCGACTAAGTTCGAAGAAATTTTTTTTAAAATATTGGATTTAAAAAAAACTCTTTATATTTTTCAGATTTATTGTCATTTATAAACACCATAAATATAAAAAAATACTTGAAAATATATTAGATTTTGAGATATAGGAAAACTGTAAGTAAAATTGAAGGAAACTTAACCAAAACGGCTAACATTCTAAACAAAAATGTAATGCAGCAATCCTATTTTTCTCTGAACGCAAGTAATAGAATATATTGATGAATGAAATGAACCAAAATTTAAGTAAAATAATCATATTTAAAGAAGTTATGGGTAAAAATATAAGTATATATGCATTTTTTCCATAAATTCATAACTTAATTTTTTTAAACACCTCTAAATAAAAATGTATTTCACCAACAATAAAACTTTTGGTTCATTTCATTGCTTATATTATTTGAAACACACACTGCAATTTTTATGTAAATACTTCTAATATGTTTTGAGATATCATGTTAACGGTGGAGGAGTTTTATAAAAATTAAAATGCAAATACCCTTTTAAAATATGAAACTGTTCTGCCTCTAACCCGTTTAAATGTTTTATTCTTTAAATGTGTTTGATTTAAATAATAAATTAGGCGCAATTGTGGTTTATGTATTTCATTTATATTAAAGTCAATTTTTGTGACATGATATAAAATAATTTGGCACTATATACTTATGCGAATCAAATACTATTTTGAAACTTGAATTCTGAGAGTTTATAATTACAAAACTGTTGAAGTAGAATTGAAGAGTTATTTTTTTGTTGAGGCACATAGTTTTAAAGAATGGCTGATATTACTCCATATTAAATATCAGTAAAACCTAATGATATTCAGTGATCAATAAATTTTGTTTAACTGTTTGAGTAATGGTTTCCTCAGAGTATTAATCAAATAAATGAGATTTACTCAACCGTTTCGAATCATGAAAACATTTAATAAAGAAGTAGATGCGGAGTAATACAATCGTTTTCATATGATCAGAAATCATGTTTATGATCAAAACAGCAATTAAATAAATCGAGTTATTACATTTTAGTCTATAGAAACAAAAGCAAATAACTATAATGTCTAATGGGCATAAATACAAGAATTAGATTTACAAGATTTATTTTATTTGAAAGAAATTTGGAGTTTTATTCATTGTATAGCAAGAGCGGAAAAATTTAAACGAGCATATTTGTGATGTCATGAACGAAAAGGCTGATTTCTATAGATGATATCGACAACTCTTCGAAAGTAGATATTTTTGGAAAAAGTTTAGAAGTGGTTGACCTAGAGAATTATTTTTAATGCTGAGTAAATTCATCGTATTTTCAACCTACAGAACCAAGAATTTTAAGAACTTAGAAGCCCTATCTTAGAAGTTTCAATAAAAAAATATGCAAATAAATACGTAAATAAAATGAATAAAAATTTGAATTAGGTGTTGTTCGAAATAATTTGAAAATAATACTAAACGATAAGAACGAAAGAACTTTGAATTTCCAGAATTGTTATTCTTAATAAATATTATTTCTATCGTTATTTATAAAGTATTTACAAGTTTGTGAAATTCCACCAATCATTTTAATTAAAAGATATTTTCCACATAACAGTCACCGTCTTAAGATAGGTTTCTTCTGCTGTCTTTTAGCTTCATATTCATATATAACTTACAATCTCTATGATTACATCATTTATTTAATTTCATATTTATTTTAGAGTAAACATTATAAACTGGTGAGTAAACATAATGATTAATAAAATGATTGTAAATAATCACCCGTAATTATACATAATCACGAAATTAGTAACATTTACTGTGACATATAAATGATACACCCTTCTAGAATGAAAAATAGATGTTGACTCCAGAAACGACGGTGTAAACAACATTTTATCCTACCAACTTTAAAATATTGAATTCAACAATAATAAATAATTCTTCCTCTGCTCAGTGAAATATTCTTCAGAGAATCAAGTTGCCATTATAATCTAAGGACAAGTGACGTACAAAATTTTATGAATACAGCTCTTGACAACTTAAAGGGATTTCTAGAGTCTATATCTTCTCCTCTTGGCGATGGAATTTACTTAAGTGACGCCATATTTTCTCAGTTGAAGTTTAATGCATTCAAATATTTAAGATTACCTTATAATTAGTTTGTTAGTTACTTAGTTAATTAAACCAATAGTGAATACTTATTATCGGTTTTATGATTAATATATGTTGAAAAAATAATGTACACACCTGCTATTACTTTTTTGTTGTAGAAATTATTACTGTTTGATATGTAGATAATTTTTTGAAGATATATTTAAGCGTTGATCAAAAGTTGTGGGTAATTATTTATATCAATGCGGGTAAAGTGCAATAAAGGTAAGGTTTAAGTTATATATTTATTATAAAAGGCTTAAATTTTAGATTTTTTAAAATTTGAAATTACATAAGTTGGTGAATTGAGAAATTTTATGATCATATTAAAAGATTATATAATTCATTGAACGTTCATTACATTATGCAAATTGCTCATTAGGAATAAGTTTCGGATTCAGTAGTCTTTGAAATCTAATTAACATTATCTGGAAAAAGTCAATAATCGAAATATTTGTTGTATTGACTAAAGATGAGATCATTTTCCACTTAGGAAGGTTATATGTACAACAAAGGGTTTTGAGTTTATCTTATTGTCTTATTTGTCTTTATTTTCAAATAGAATTTGGATTATTTGTGTGATTTTTAATTAGAATTTGTTTTTTTGTGATTTTTAATTAGAATTTGGATTATTGGTGTGATTTTTAATTAGAATTTGAATTACTGTTTTGGTTTTTCATTAGAATTCTAATTATTTGTGTGATCTCTAATTAGAATTTGAATTATTGGTGTGATTTTAATTTGAATCCGGATTGTTTATTCGGTTTGTAATTAGAATTTTGATTATTTGGTATTATTTTCAAGTAGAATTTGGATTCTGATTAATTAGAATATGGGATTTTACTTCATCTGTGTTGATTCTAGAATTTGGAATTTATTACTGGGTCGTAAATGTTAAAAAATTCGGTCTCGAGACTTTCAGGAAATAACTAACATTAAATATTCATTAATTTAAAATTATATTTTTGGAATTACATTGGCACGTTTTTGAAATTTCTTTGGAAAATACATTTAAGAATGTACATTTGTCCATCAATTTATCTACGAACATAACAATTTAAAAACGTTACAATCGAGAAATATGAAATATATATTCTTAACCTAACTATAATTTTTTTTCTTCAAATTTTGATAAACATTCAATAGTGAATTGAAATTCTAGTAAATATGAAGCAATCTACATTACAGAGATATTGCATTTGACCTTATAATTAGAATCGCTGGATTTTCGTCAATTTCAGACTTGTCGACTGGTTGACTATACTGTCGTGCCTTCCTATTCGAATGGAACCCCCCCTTCCCCCAAAAAAAGCAATAACAATTTAGAAAATTGAACTTTGCAATATTATCTTTATATCTATATTTACATATATGCTACGAATATTAGAAATCAAACCAAAGGTAATTGAAAATGCCTATCTATTTATTTTTTTGCTAATCAATAGAGATAAGCACATAGTTTTTTTATTGTGAAAATACGAAAAAATAATACTCCTACTGGCTCCGTAATATTGACATTTGAGTGACATCTAATTAATATTTAAATAATTACTCATAACTACATGCAAAAAAAACAAAAAGGAAGGAAATAGCAGAAAAGGTGAATTTTTGTTACAATTAGATTAGTTATATATTATTTTTTTCTTGAACTATGAAATAAAAATTTATATCTTTATCCTAACACCAAAACAAATACGTAAGACATTATAATGAAGTTTATTTTTATTTTTATTTTATAAGCTTAAATACAAAAGTATGATATTAAAATTCATTTTGAAACTAAGAAAAGCTTTTCAATCTGTAAAGAATCCGAATTAAAGCAGAAAAAAATTCTATCTTTAGTTCATTTGCACGTCAGGAATGTCTAAGCAAATAAAATAATACCAAGGAGATATTATTAATTTTTATTTTTGAACTAAACCTTCAAATTAATAAGATAGTTAATCAAGTAATAATGTTTCTTTAACTCATTTATTCTCATATTTTCATGTTTGTCTAAGATTAGTTGGTTAGAAAAAGTGGTTTAAGCAAACTTAAAGATAGAGTTAATAATGTTGTTAATAATTCTTTGTCGAGTGAATTAAAGAACTACTCTTTGAAATAAAGAAGAAAAATATATTCAATATTCATTAATCAGAGAAAGAATTCATTTCGAGGTCTTAACAATTAAATAATAATCTTCGATGAAAGTTCGTTCCAAAATGAGTAGGCTGTTCTTCGAACATTATTAATAATGAAAAAAAATGCAACGATCTTTAATTTTTTCAATTTAAGGGGGAGAAAATGGTATAATTTTTTAAGAGTCTAAACTACTAAAAGTTAAAAAAAGAAAATTGGTGAGTAAAAAAATATATGAGCAAGTAACACAGAATAAAATTTTCTAAGAATATATTTATATAAAATTTAATTGATTTAGTTTTTCAATGCGAAAAAACTCGTTTTCAAGAACATTAAAATAAAAACAAAATAATTAAATGATATCTACAAATTGATTTCATTTAAAAAATTGGTTACTTTTTTTACATTTTTTTCAATTGGTAGAAAGTACGCTGATAAGCAATTTTATGTCGCACAATTAATAATCGACATGGATATAAAGTATTCTTTTAAGAAGGTTTTTTTCTATAAATCTTTTATTTTAGATGTATTAATTATGTTGGTCACTATAGAAAAAATATGAAAAGATTAATTTAAGATACTTATAAAATAAATTGTACGAAGACTGTAAACATGTAATTATAATACATAAAAACTGTTTCTAAACTGTATTTGAAAAAAAAAATTAAATTTATTTACTTCTTAATAAATTATAATCCAAAT
>JAOUZG010022450.1:0-10900 GCA_026289955.1 Argiope argentata
GTAGTACATAACTACATAACGTCATCTTGTCCCCCAGGTACCTATAACGCTAAGTTATCTAATTAGTTGGATGAGCACAAGATGGGAGAAAGAGAGAGAAAAAAGGGGAAAAATGTTAAAGAGGAAAAAGAGAGAGAGGAAAAAAGAGACGATACAGCATTCAGGGATTTCCAGGGAGAATGCCATCGGTATCAAATCTTACACGAATCTGTTCATTTTTTTTGCTGAAGTTATAACTGGATAGAGGGGACAAAAATACTTAAACAAATGATGACTATGGGTTGAACTTACAGGGGAATTAGATAATCAATTGAGAAAGGGGGATTGACAAATTAAATTGTGAACATCTGTGTGGTATATAAACAATCACTATAGAATCAGAAATTGTGGCATCCCTCTGAGTCCTGGGTTCTTGATTTCCATCATGAAGTTATAATTCGGTTGATTTTCACAAGGGGAATTCTGGTCTCAGATATTGTAGGTCTTGAAGAGGTCTTGGTATTTATGAATATAGTTTACTATGGAGTGGATTTTGCCGCGTGAAAGGGTATTTGATGCAACTCTCCTGTATCATTCTTCTCCGAGACTTCTTTCTGGCTTTCTCATTTGCCATGAGAGAGTGAGTAGGCATTCTGTGGCATAGTGAATTGGAGATCCTATTTGCCGTGTCCAGTGAAGAAAAGGATATTCGCTCTGTTCCAGTTGGCAACGTAGAGAGCAACTTTACGTAAATAAGTAGTACACTAAATAAAAAGGAAATTTCATATTTAATAAATATTTATGAATGTGAACAATGAGCCACACATTGCCAAACACTGGGTTACTCTGCTATAAAAACTAGCGTCGCGGGTTCGTACCTCGGCCATCCATCACCTCATTGGTTACTTTGACAAAGCAACCTCGTACAAGTCTCGGTGCCATCTACCAGCAGCTAAAGCCGTCAGACTCACTTGACGCATCAACCAAACAAAGCTGGTAGACACTCTTGATGCAGCAACTCACACATTCACTTCCCAACTCACTCACAAGCTCTCCAAAGCGTCTGGCGCATTAAAATCGTTCGTCCCTCCGCCGACTCACTGGTGGGGGAGTATTGTGGCGCTTGCTTCATAAGCCAGATAACATCTACGAAACACAAGCATGCGTTTGTATTATGGATATGTTACTCGACTACAAACATTAACCTCGCGGGCTCGTATCTCAGCATTCGATCGCCACCAAGGTATTTTTCTTAATACATTTTTCTAATAACGTTTGTCTGTAAACAGAGGAATTCAAAAAGGTTTTGAGCTCAACAGATGTCATTTGGTACATGGTCTTTACATCAGAACATTATAAACATTTTTTTACTAACAAAATAGCAGATTTTTTAAAAACATTTTTTTAAATTTTTTTTATTGTCTTATTATGGGCAAATCCAGTAGCAAACGACTCTCTTTCCTAGCTCCTTTAGATTCTTTGAAAAAATTTACTAAATTTCTTATTTACATCTAAGATAATTTTTCTTTTTGCTGTTACTTAAAAGTATCCAAGTTTTATGGAATACTGCAACAATAAATTAAAAACTTCATCAAATAAAGGTTTTTCAAATAGAATTCTATATCGAATTAGCAGTCGGAACTGTCTCTTAAAAGGACAAAAACAATTATTTTTTCTGTTTTTTTAAGATTAAACCTATATTTATTGTTTTATTAAAGTGAAAATTGAACAATTTAAGACCTTAGAAATTCTTCTTAGGAAGATAAGGTTTTATTTTAAAATTATAAAACTTACTTAAAAAAAATTCTTAGAAACTCACTTTCATTTTTGCATGCGTTCTTGGAATTCATTTTACAGTAAATTGCAAATAAGTATACTTTTTTCCTCTGTTATTGACAATTATATTTATTATTCTTTTAGACTGAACGATTTTTCGACTTTCAAAATATTTTTGAATAACATAATAGGAATAATGTTCTCATCAAAAAAAAAAATTAAAATATCTTCAATTCATTATTTATTTATAAACGCCATTTTTTGTTTTAAAAACTTTATCCTTATTTAAAGTTTCAGTAAATAATTACTGATATAAATGCAGCTGTTTTAAACCAAACGATTACTTACAAATTCCAATGGCTTCCATTTAAAAAAAAAAAAAACATGTTGCCAGCTGTGGAAACTAAAATCTTGATTCTTTTTTTGTTTCTTTTTAATGTTTTATGCTTTCTTTCATCTCCATTCGTGCTTATAATTGTCATATAATTTAAAATGGTTTATCTAGAAATGATGTTTTGGAATTTGTGTTATTTCTCTCTCTCTCTCTCTCTCTTTGATTTTCTCATAATATTTCAAATTGCACGACTTTAGTCAAAAAATTTCTGATTTTTTTCCCCATTTGTAATGTTTATCTGCGAAGTAAAATTACTTAAGAACATAAACAAAAAGAGAGGACAATATAATTATTAAAACAGAGGTAATAGTAATTGTTAAATATCTTTAATCCTAATTAACACCAGGATTAATCTAATCAATGTAGGATTGGATTTGGTATTATAGAAGTTTATTACTTGGGATAACTTTACTTTAATATAAATAGCAACATAACTCTTCTTATCTTTAGTTTCAAAGGTCATACATTAATATAGATTGGCAAAAGTTTGGCTTTTAGGTAAACTTATACGAAGCAACTTATTGAAATTATTCTCCAGGAACAGCTCGCAGAAAATGTCTGCAGTATATGCAGGTAGAATAAAAATCCCTGCCGAGATCTTAGAGGAACTATTCAGTTCGAATTAGGCAAGTTATTACAATATCATAACAAATACTTTTCGTATATCAGATATTTTGATAATTTCCAAGCCTTAGGGATCGATTAATCTCTTTTGATTATCATCATGGCAGAACACGATGTTATTTTTTGGGAAGATGCTTTTGGCTTCTACAAAATACCGTAGGTGAAAAATAAACATTTTAATCCGTAGGTTAAAAATAAAAAAAAATTATTTTCTGCACGAGCATTTCAAAAGATCAGCTTTTAATAACGAGTTGCCATTGCATTTACAAAAGCCCAGATTTTTTTTATAAATAAGTTAATGACTACAGCAAGCAAAAACTAGAAAAATGCCACTTTGAGCACGTGATTATATGAAATGAAATAAATAGGAAATGGGATATATTTTTTAAACCATAAATGCGAGACAAAGTTTTTCGGATCGTTTGCAATACTAAAGTGGTTCATTCAATGAAATAATTAAAATGAATTTGAAATGAAGTGATTTTTTAAAAATCAGGATTTTGAGTTTTATTATGAATGCAATACTTTGTCTTCGTATTTTTCTTATTACGAGAAAATAAAAAAATCCAGTTGAAACTGCCTTCTCGAAATTTTCTTGCATAATCTTCCATAAAAAGGTTTCCCTTCTTCCTTTCGAATAAAAATGGTGAGCTTTTAGCAAAATTGTGAACACAGCGCGTGCTCAGATTCATTTTCAGAGTTCTTCACATGAGTGTTTTGTGCTTCTTAACGCAGAGTAAAAAATGGAATAATACAATTTGAACACCTTTTTTTTCACCAATTCAAACTACACTTTCATACACTTGTGGTGATTTCAATATAATCCAATTAATATCCTTCGAGCTGAAGGGACCCTTTTACTCGATCGGTATGATACTCGGCTGCTAATCATAAGATTGGGAGTTCGGGCGCAGCGCTATCCGCTATTATCACCTACACACTAATGCTTAGATCACATAGCATTAGTCTATGTCGTCGCGGTTTTGAGATATGGCGTTTGCATTCCTGCGAATGTACAGACAACAAATTCCTTAATGGTTTAAGTTTAAAACTTTATATGGATCTACACTTAAGAGGCTTCATTTATAGACCAAATTTTATTTATCTATATCGTTGTATCTAGATCATGTTCCTTTACAATTAGATAAATGTGCATACTTCCTCTAAAGGGATTTTGTTCGAAATTCGATAGAAACTTATACAAATTTATTATAAAGACCAGACTCTGATATATTCAATTGCCACACACAAAGCCTTTTTAACCCCTTCGCATACAATGACGTATCTGACACGCGCATCGAATGACTGAATTTTTAGTTTCAAGCCTGCAACTAAGCCACAGAATGAAGTATTTAAATACGAAAAAATCAATATGAAACAATTTGGTATCCCAAATGCTCGCTATATTATTTTTAAAAAATCAAAAAAACAATAAATTACCAAAATAGGATGAGTTATCTAATAAGAAAGTCAAATAAATTCGTATGTCATGTGGTTAAGCAATCCTGATAATTCCCAAAACGAGTTTTTCGTACCGAGGGATATCTGAAACGAGAATATTCGTCGAAATCGGGAGTTCTCGTGGTTACGACTGACTGAAGGGGTCTAATGGTAAGGTCTCGGCTCGTGAGCAGTAGGGTTCCAGGTTCGATACCCGGTTGCACCTAAGAACCACCTTGTAAGGGGGTCTGTTGCATTTTAAATCCGTCAGCGCCAAAAGTCTTCCTGATGATGTGGTATCACGTGCAGAGAAGTGTGAAAGCTCCGTTATCATCCTCGTCTTCTAACCACGGTTCAACGAGTTTTGTTCCTAAATAGCCCTAGTTTTGCTTTACAAAGGGACGTAAATGTTACCGAAATGAGCACAATTACAATATTTTGAAGAATTTTGTATCTCAAAAAGTAAAAAAGATTCAGTGCTCACCTGCATGATTTTAAACATTTCTCTTCTTATAAGGATTGTATCAATTTCATTATGCTCAATTTGATTAGAAGGAATCTGCGTTTGGCTCCTGTTAGTTTCGCTTCGTATCAGCCCAACTCTTTAGTGAGCAGTGAAGTTAAATTTGGGACACAATGAGTTTTATTTTTCTCTACCGTTATCATTCACAGTACAACTGGTTTGGAGCAATGTTTTTCTCTCTACTTACATAATAATTTTCTCTGAAAAGTGACAAGAACTTATTAATTTTTATTTTCTTGTATACGTAGTGTTTGAAAAATATTGTAATCGTCAAAAAATTCGAGCTTGAGGTTTTAAAGAATCACCTCGTTTTAAACCATCTAGAGTAAAAAAAACTCGTTTTTGTAAAAATGTCCGTCCCTCTGTTTATCTGTCTTTGACAAAGATAACATAAAAACGCTTTGAGTTAGGCAGATTCAGTACACGGTCTTTACACCAAATTTGTAGATTGCTAACAGTTTTTTAGCAAAATAATTTTAGGTGAAGCCTGTCATCCTGCTGTTTGAATATAATTTAAAATTATAAAATGCATAAAGCTGGATAGATAAAATTTGGCATACATAATACAACATCTGTAGTCTAGATATCTTTTCAATTTTTATCCAAATTTAATGAGGGATTGACCGTCTGTCGGTCTGTACTTTTAGAAACGTGTAAAAGCAATAGTCCAAAGACGCACTGATCTAAATATAACGCATTTGGTATGCGGTTTTGTAAATGCAATTGCAATTCTGTGTTAAATTTTGTTTCACTTATATGGGAAAGATGCATCTAAAAGATAAATTCGATTTTTGAATACTGTTAATCGTATGCCAGTTATTAATTTGTTGCTGTTGAAATTAATGGCACTTGCCATGGACAAGAGAGCTGACGGCCTTCAGCGATTTTAAGCCGAATGAGCGTCTCTAGTTTTTGAAGTAGCGCCAACCAGGACCAAGAATACGACTTAGCTACACGCTCATCACATTCTCTTTCACAGTTCCTTGTTACGGGGGGGGGCACAGTCACACACCTTACAGATAGAATACAGAGGAACAACCATGCTCGAATTTTGACTCGGACCCGGGACTCCCAGATCACTGGGAAGACGTGCTATCCCATGCTAAGACGCCTGCTAGAGTCGCATCTTAAAGCTAAGTTTGAATTTCAGAGATACTTTAAACGAATACCAAGGATTAATCGCCAAATAACTCGCCAAGGATTACACGATAGATCCAGTAAAAATGCTGAACTCATGCCAAAGGTTAATCTTTCTTAGTTATTGAACTCTAATGTCATGACACGCGTATTGCACTCAAAAGAACAACCATTCCCTAACCCAGTGTTTCACAAAATTTTTTGTGCCATGCCCCACTTTAAACTTTCTAAAATTTTCACCTCCCAATGTAACATACGACTTAGAAAACAATATTAAAATAGTTAACATTAAAAAAATGATTTGTTCACTTAAGAAACATAAATGATGGTTTCTAGGAATAAATCACTCTGAAATTGTTAACAAAACACAGTAAGTAAAATTTCAAAATATATAATGAAAAATTATCGTAATTCTTATTAATTAATTATCCTAATTCTTATTATTATCCCTAATTCTTATTTAAAAATTTTCTTTTTTGTAAAATTTGGCACCGATATCTAGCATTGCATTTAAATGGCCCGGAGTGAAAGGGTTAAAGTTGTATCAAGTTCATTTTCAAATTGCCCCCCTGCGATACGCCCTCGCCCCCCCTGAGGGAGGTGGGCCCCACGTTGAGAAACACTGCCCAAATCGGAACTTGGGACTCTCAAATCTTACGAGGAAGACGCGTTAATTTTATACCAGAAAGCAGACAGTGATTAATCTTCAAAAAACTAATCAAGGATCACACCATATACTCTATAAAAATAGTTAATTCACACCAAAAGCTAACAGTCCGTAACTATTGTAAGTCAGTGCCTTCAAGGCGTTCTCTAAGACAACATCTTTATGAAAGAACATGCGATAAAGTTTGGGAGAGACCATTCCTGTTAGTCTTATATTCTAAGAGTCTCCTAAGATTTACCCTTATGCACCAATGCCAATTTATCGATGTTATTACTACACCACAGTTAGTGTATTTGTTTAATTGGCTAAAATTCTCTGTTGTAATATTATAAGACTTAACAATGGAAGTGAGAGTCACAGAATAAAATAAACACAAATTGACAGGATAATCGCTGCTTTCCTTGGGTCTGCAGATAAAGGAAGCAGAAACGTAGTACTTTTTCTTTTTATGCTTTAGAAGATGAAGTGTTTTAGTACTTGAAAGTTCTCTTTTGCAAACACCCTTATCACAAATCCGGCTTGTTTCACATTCTCTATCAGAGAACATTTTGAATGGTTAAAATATTTGTTTAGAAAAGATCAATCCCGTTTCGGATTTCAGATTAGGGAGATGGTTAGGGTTGTTTTACTGAAGGCAAATGTTTTTAGTATAATCGATAAATAAATAAAGGTACAAAAATTAAAAATTGAAATCTGCTATGCATATTTCAATGTATCATGTCGGAACATCATTTCTTGAATGGCCAAGCACCACGTGCTCGTGCAATTTCAACTATATTTTTATTCACTTTAATAGTCTCATCGAATGAGTCACTTTAGTATTGTTGATTGTTTAAAAAATATCACATTTCCTATTTATTTCATTTAACATAATCACGTGTTCAAAAGGACATTATTCTAGGTTTTATTGGCTATATATATAGGCACATACTCTAGATATATACACCTATATATATATAATGATAATTTTTAAAAACTTTCATTTTCACTTTTTCTAGCTGGCCTTTCAAAAACGCATTAAAGAAGCATACATAATACTAATACTATACTAGTAAAAACAGGTCCACCTTTTAAAATTGCTAGCAAAAAAGCATATATAATAATAATGTAATGCTTGTAAAATCGGGTAGAAATATTTTTTTGCCGGTAAATTTCGGAGACATCAAGACCTACTCAAAACAAAATCTTGTTCTCACATGATTATAAATCGGTTGAAATTACAAATTTTTAAACGAATAAATATTCTAATACAGATTTTGTTTGAATCATGACTAAAAAGAAGAAGATTAAAATGAAATCTGCTATGCCTATTTCAATGTATCATGTGAGATCATCATTTCTTGAACGGCCAAGCACCGCGTGCTCGTGCAAATTAAATTATGTTTTTATTCATTTTAATCGTTTCATTGAATGAGTCACTTTAGTATTGCCAACGATCCAAAAAACTTTGTCTCGCATGATTTTTTGAAGAAAAATCGCCTTTCCTACTTATTTTATTCCATATAATCACGTGCACAAAATGACATTTCTCTAGGTTTTATTTGCTGTAGTAATTGAATTTTTTTTTAATCGGAGCTTTTGTTTTTTTAAATCGGAGTAAATGAAATGGCTACGCTTTATTAAAAGCTGATTTTTTGAGATGATAGTGCAGATAATAAAATTTCAATTTTTCGCCTACGGATCTTTGTTGACGCCACAAACCTCATTCCCAAAATAACATCATGTTTTGACATGATAATAAACATTTTCTTTGTTAACCTAAGTAGGAATTGATTTAAAAAAATAATATTACTTTATATTACTTGTTGGTAGTTAGCTCATGATTGAAGTAAACTTAATTTTTTTAAGATCAGATTCAGTGCAGAAATTTAAGGGGTAAATTATTACATGGCTCTCTACAATTCCTAAAATAATTGCCGTTGCTGAGAAAACAGAGTTACTTGGGAAATTGCATTCTTAACCCATCAATTTTCAATCAGTACTTAACTATCTTTCTTCTCTTGCTACGTCTTGTATTTTTTTCTTTGCCCCTTAATGAAGATGGTTCGAGAATTGAATGGGAGATTAATCGAAGTTGACGGAAGCCGGAATCGATGTTAAAAAAATCAATGGAATCCGTTATTAAAAAGAATGAAATAAAAACAAAATTGTAAAAGAAATAGTTCATTCTTTTCAAGATTCACTGGCAGCATGTGAAAAAGGCATAGAACTTCAGGCGAAACAATCGGTAAACAATAAAAAGAGTTTCTGAGTACTTTGCAAAATTTAAATGGAAAGGAGTAAGCTGCGCATCATCTGGTGGGGCAAGAGAATTTTTTTTATTTTAATTTTTTTTCCTGTTATTTAATCAAAAACAATAAATAAGATTATAGGCACATTATTACCATAATTATTAATGAATATAAAATCCTTTTTTGCACATTATTATCGTCTCTATTGCTAAATAATAAAATTAAGTTTTCTTTCAACACTTTCCGAGTGCTGTTATTACTTTTATAAAATCAGAATCACTCCTTCACTCTCTCTACTCTACTCTACTGTAATACAATTTGAATATTACATAACTATGATCTCTACTACAGTATAATCTAACTACTAAACTCTCTACTATAATATAATCTATATGACTACTATACTAATTATACTTTCAACTACAATAGTCTCCTATAATATGATTCGCATGTATGATACTTTTCTCTACTTTAAGAATATAATCTATACGACTACTATACTACTATACTCTACTTTAATACTATAATATAATATGACTACTATACTCTCTACTACATTATAATCTGACTACTATACTCTCTACCGCAGTATATATCTGACTACTATACTCTCTACTACAGTATAATCAGATTACTATACTCTCTACTACAATGTAATCTGATTACTATACCCTCTACTACAGTAAAAACTGACTAATATACTCTTTACTATAATATAATCTATACGACTACTATACTACTGTACTCTACTTTAATACTATAATATAATCTGACTACTATACTCTCTACTACATTATAATCCGACTACTATACTCTCTACTGCAGTATATATCTGACTACTATACTCTCTACTACAGTATAATCAGATTACTATACTCTCTACTACAATGTAATATGATTGCTATAACCTCTACTACAGTAAAATCTGACTAATATACTCTTTACTATAATATAATCTATGACTACTATGCAATTATACTCTCAACTATAACATGATCTGACTACTGTACTCTCTAATATAATATGATCCGCCTGGTATGCTACTTTATTCTATTTTAATAATGTAATAGGATCCGTCTACTATACTAATATAATCTCAATTGCAGAATAAAATAAAAGAGAATAAAGGAAATTTTAAAAAATCTAATCTGTATTGCGTTACCTCAACTGGTGTAGAAAATATGCATGTCCAGTGTTTTACAATTTTTGACAACTATGTATTAATATTAATTAATTAAAAAATATGTACATAATTTAATACTGTTGTAGCTGTCACAATTTCTATCGATAAATAAAATAGGCTTCACTTGATTTTAAAGAAATACGGATTTGATTTACTGTTTTTCTTTATTTCAGGTACTCACCGTAAATAAATTGTTTTTGTGTTAGTTGTGTGCTCTTCAATGCCTACGAAGTCGCGGGTAAAAGCTAGTACTATAATATAATCTGACTACTGTACTCCTATATCCTCTATTACAATACTATACTACTATACTCTTTACTATTATACTATACTATGCTCTACACAATGATACTATGCTACTAGACTCTTTGCTATTATACTATACTACTATGCTCTACACTATGCTACTATGTTACTATACTCTTTACTATTATACTATACTACTATGCTCTACACAATGATACTATGCTACTAGACTCTTTGCTATTATACTATACTACTATGCTCTACACTATGGTACTATGTTACTATACTCTTTACTATTATACTATACTACTATGCTCTACACAATGATACTATGCTACTAGACTCTTTGCTATTATACTTACTACTATGCTATACACTATGATACTATGCTACTATACTCTTTACTATGATCCTATACTATTATGCTCGACACTATGATACTATGCTATTATACTCTTTACTATACTACTATGCTCCACACTATGATACTATGCTACTATACTCTTTTCTATACTACTATGATACTATACTCTTTATTATGATACTGTACTACTATTTTCTACACTATGATACTATGCTTCTATACTCTTTACTATGATACTATACTACTATGCTCCACACTATGGTACTATGCTACTATACTCTTTACTATTATACTATACTACTATGCTCTACACTATTATACTATGCTACTATACTC
>JAOUZG010022459.1:0-10373 GCA_026289955.1 Argiope argentata
AGATGGTCAAACGATGAAAGAAAAAAATAGGAATATTAAGGAATAAATGTTATGCATATTGCCGCAGATATTCTATTAACTAAATGCCAAATGGTATTTTAGTCATAATGTGTTACATTTTGTGAGAGCTGTGTTGAAGTGTCACTTGAACCTCTCATCGCAGACGATTAAATATAGCTCACAGTTGGAAGTTTTTTCTTCGTTTTTTTAGATAAAATACACAACTAACAATAGCTCACAGTCACAAGTTTTTTCCTCCTTTTTTAAAAAAATAATAGAGTACTAATGGCAAAAGAATTTTTCACCTCAGCGAATTGCTATTTATGTCAACGTTGTGAATCACAGCCAACCAAATTGGTGGAGTAAGTCAGATGTGGACGTTTTTTTTTCTTCTTTATGTCGTTATTTTTGTTCGTAAGAAACATGATCTCGCTACAAAGCACATTTAGCACATATTATTAGGCTCGTTATGAAGAAAAAGAACCATTTGCTGTGTTCTTTTCTGAGTTCTTTCCGAAGAGATATTCACGTTTTTCATTTTGTAAATTTCGTTACAAATTGGAATAAAATTCATTCAAAAATTCTATAATATTTATAACACTGAATTATAAATTATTAAATAAAACACAACATACTTTCAGTAAACTAATAAAAAAAATATAAAATTTTTACCTTATTTAATAATTTTGCTATGGAATGGTAATGCTAAATCATTTTTATATTTCCACTTGACGTTTATTATTTTTTATTAGATTCATATACTTGTATTTTAGGAACATTCTAAAAGCATTAATGCTGTCAACGTATTATCTTGATACCCGTTACAATGTCTTTCTATGATTCCAGTAAACTCTTAATTATTTTTTATTGAGTTTGCATATTTGCATAGTAGGAATTTAAATAAAATAGTTTTCTCCAACAACTATAATGATCTTTGTATCTTGATATCCAAATCTGCAATTATCAATTAATGACCAAATGCGTAAGCATCGTTTTTATAACGTACAGACCCATTCGGAATAAATTAGACTTTCAATCATGGATTCAGATATGTGCTGCCATCTATATGTTATAATATGAGCAAAACATTTAAATACAATTCACCTTTGGTGAATAGAGATTAGATAGGATTAATATTATTACAAATTTCTATTAAAATTTTATACAACACTTCATTTTAATAACTTATTCAAAAGCGCATTTTGAGCCCAGTTATGATGAATTTATTTCTTATATTTTCTTACATCATGTTCTACTAATTTTTTTTTATTAAATTCCTAATAGTTCTAAATTCTTTGCGTTACGAAGGAAGCAGCAAGGAAAACAAAGTACTATTAGTAAATGACCTGAGAAGTAACACCTCTTATGGCATATATATAGTAAAACTCAATTTCACGAGGAAGGTTCATGTACTATGCAAGCAGAATAGATATAAGGCTATTAATGTCTAGTTCGATTTCATGTTTAAGAGTAATTTTACGAAAGAATTAATGGTCAGTATCAAGGATTTAAATGAAATTAAGCGCCATCAATATTCTCGCTGATTCAGATGGTCGACAGAGGAAGCAAGCTGTACATAAAACAAGTACTGTAAAAAAAATAACAATAAATCCATTCCTATTTAAGTCAACAAAGAAATTTTTTATTTTGCTTACTTTTTATTAAATAATTATAACTATATAAATATTTTATCAAAAAATTATACCTGGCCAAAACAAAATCAAGTCTGTATTCATTGAAAATAAATCAGAACAGATTGAGAACACAATCAGAACGCATACAATTGGCATTTTTCAATGCCAATTGAGGATTCAACGCCAATTGAGGCAACGCAAATGCGTACATTTTCTACTCCAGTTGGGGTAACACAACGTAGATTAGAAATTTTCAATTTCCTTTATTCTATTTTATTTTAATTCAAATATACTACAAAATGAATTCGAAAAGTCGATTAATTAACAATGTTTAATTTTAAATGCATCAATCACCAAGAAAATAAACAGAATCGTTGAAATAATCGGTCGAAAACACGTAAAGCCTTACCTCATTAGCGTCGGAAAAAAACCCTGAAGTCTTACTCAATTGGTGATGGGGAAATGAAGATTTTTGGAGGGAAAGTAAGAAAAAGGTCGGTTTTACATTTTCTTCGCAATATTTTCGTTTTTTCATTCTATAAGAACTTTCCTCATATCTTGATGAAAATATTTTTAAAAAATTAACCGAATTGGTCGACTATTCTCGAGTTTTGAGCTTAGCGACGCATTTGGCGATTCATTTTTATTTATACAGATTAGACATGCTTGGTGACCAGATAATTCACCAAAAATAGCCACTGTATTTAATTTCCATCAAATTTTCTACCTAATTTCGCTATTTACTAGGAGAATATCAATAAGTGATGTGCACGATTTATCACACAGAAATAAATGAAAAATTTTAAAGACAGTATGAAATGAAAATTAAAGTGTCGTCAATTTACTGCTTTTCGAGATATCTGTCATGTATTAGGATTTCAAACTCCACTTTTATTTCGAAAATTATACATCCATTGACTTGCACCCACAATCTTTCAGTCAAATCAATAAACAAAGAGAAATGTGAATTTTTAATTTAGTTTTATTGCTTTTTGAGACATACACATTATGTACTAACAGCGCGGAACAAAAGTCGATAAGATAGAAAAATTGTAAAGAGAACGAAATCATTTATCCTTGGTCTAATGTACCATGAGATTCATAAATCTGGAACGTGTCGATTCTGACAGGATTTTTCACACGTGTCGATCTTGACAAGAGAAACTCAGGGATCCTTTATAAGAATATGTTTACATCCGGAATCCTCTATCCCTTCACTTAGCACGTGCAACCGGTGATGCAACATTTTTTTACAAAACTTCAGTTGATTTAATTTAATAGAAAAATTAGAACGGGATCAGTAAATAAGAGAATATTTTAGAATGACTTCGATATGAGCTGAATTAAGCTTAAAATTAAGAGATTAATAAGAATTAATTTTAAAATATCATCACACAGTCACACATATATAATACTAACATGTGTGATGCCGGAATCCCTGTTATTACAAATCGTCGAATGGCAACAGTCAAATGTTAATAATTCACACAAAACGAACATTTCAAACTGCCTTATTAAGCGTTTTTCCAATGCTCTTAATTCAATAATTTAATGCTTCGCTAATTAATGAAACTACAAAGCATTACTAGATATGCTTGAATATTTTTCACTAAAAATTGTATTCACTCAGAAGAGAAAAAGGTCTAAAAGAAATTGAGAAATAAATGCCATAAAAGTTTAATCGAGCGCAAAAATAGGCTTAACCATTATCCGATGAGTAATTGCTACGACTTACCTACGGGAATTGATGTCATTGTTTTTTAGAACAATTATCAATCAAAAATAAGTTTTGCATTATCTTTAAAAATTATATTTTAATTATATCTTTCATCTTAATAATAAATGTGAGTAATCATGTAATAATAAATCTTTTTAATAAATGTGAGGTGAAAGCTTCAAAAGTCAGATAACGTCCCTCGGACTGAAGTATACTTTTGGGCAAACAGACATGTTACTCGGCTACGAACCACAAGATTGGGAGTTCGGTCCTAGTGCATCCGCACCAAAATGGTACCACATTAGCGGCACTTGGTGACCCGGACGGGATTTGAACAAGCAAATTCTTTGAATATGATATACAAGTTGTAATAATTGCTATTTTAATGTTATGATGAAATTGAAATCACAAGCTTTCACCAATGTTAAAATTAAGATTTTATGTTAAAGCTTCCTTTGAGTATTAATTCCAAAGTAAGAGTTAAATTTTCGTTTCTGTTTTGTAGTCTATACATTTCTTAATTCACATCGTAATAATTTTATTTAATCAGCTTACTTTCTATTTTTCAATTTTACCAAATAACATGATGAGTTTTTAAAAAAAATTTGCATTTCACATTAATATCTAATAACTAAACAAATGAAGTGGGTGAACAATTTGATCTCCAAAGAGAGCTAGAAAATAATGTGAACTTTCAGAATTTGACCATCTGGCCATTTCAGTTTAGTTTAAGCTCTCAGTAAAAATGACTCACAATAGTTAAAAGGAAATTTAAAGGATATAAAATTGCGTGTCGAGTTGCATTATTTCAATCGCATTTCCTGTCGAAGAGGAAAAAGGGTTTCCATGTCTTCAAGAGCAGACATCTTTATTTTCGTTTGGTAAGATTTCCTTTCTTTTTTCTCAATGCATCGTTGAATCGGTTAAAATTTTTGATAGTATATGATAAATTAATGCGTTAGCCCTGTGGTGATTACTATATAAGCATATTAATATCCTTCGAGCTGAAGGGTCCCTTTTTCTCGACCGATATGATACTCGGCTATTAACCATAAGCTTGGGAGTTCGGGCCTAGCGCCATCCGCTACATCTAAAATGGTGACCCGGCGATCGACCTTGGATAAACGCAACTTTTGCCCATAGCTTCGTTCAACTGTAGTGGCGCCCTCTATCGGCGACTCAAAGCTCTAGACAATTGTTAACTTCACCAACACTTCACATAAGTATCGTTAGCCAAACTCACTGGGGGAATAATCTGTGGTGATTGCTATATAAGCCAATTAATATCCTTCAAGCTGAAGGGTCCCTTTTGCTGCGGGTTCGCTATCACTTACATTGGTAACCTTGACAACGCAACCTTTCGCAACAGTCGAGGCGCCATCTACCAGCCAACAAAGCCGTCTCTTACTCGACGCACCAAAGCCGTTGCTAACTCGACACACCAAAAGGCGTTGCTAACTCGACGCACCAACGAACTCGCATGCTCGCCATATGCTTGGCGATTTCAAAAATATCGTTCGTCTCTCGTCCGACTCACTGGAAGGGGACTACTGTAGCGTCAACCTTATAAGCCAGATAATATCCTTCGAGCTGTAGGGTCCCTTTTGCTCGATCGGTATGATACTCGGCTACTGGTCCAAACGTCGCAGGCTCGTACCACGACCTTCACTCCCTACAGCTCCAGTTAGAGACATATTAAGGGAGACCTTTTATAGTCCTGGCGCACCATCCTTAACGGAGGCAATAATGAATACTTTCGAAAGAATGTCAGGACTGTTAATCATAGTTTTATCCTGTCAATATGAACTATCCTTGAAACACGAGAACAACAAAGATATCAAAACAACCACATGCCAAATTGTAAGAGTTTTTTACAATAAATGTTTGTAATTGGGAAAGATCGTATATTCCAGATTTCAACAAGTCAGTTTGTTGCATTTTTGAAAAACTGTGGTTAGACTTTGATTAAACTAGCACCATTAATTTTTGTGATCATGTACTAAATTTCATGTATATGGATTTGAATTTTTATCATGATATTGTTTTAGCAGTGAGGTTTTGTAGCGTCTACAAAAATCCGTAGGCGAAAAATTGAAACTTCGTTATCTGCACGAGAATTTCAAAAAAATCCGCTTTTAATAACGCGTTGTCATCGCATTTATAAAACCTCTGATTAAAAAAATTAAAGACTACAGCAAATAAAACCTAGAAAAATGTCATTTTGAGCAAGTTATTATATGCAATGAAATAAATAGGAAATGTGATTATTTTTTTAAACAATAAATGCGAGACAAAGTTTTTTTTGGACCGTTTGCAATGCTAAAGTGACTCATTCGACGAAACAATTAAAAGGGATAAATATATAATTTAACTTGCACGAGCACGTGGTGCTTGGCCGTTCAAGAAATGATGCTCTGATATGATACATTGAAATATGCAGAGCATATTTCTTTTTAATCTTTCTTCCTTTGAAGGCACTGCAGAGGAGACATCTAATAATCCCTTTTATAATCATTCAGTTCACAAGCTGATTGAAAGACATAAATAGCAAAAAAAAAAATATTTTAATGGTCCCAGGAAACTTTAAAGTGTAGAAACTTATCAAAAACTCGAAATTAAAACTGTCGATATTTACGGTGCTTTCTTTCTAATAAGAAAAAGTTTTAAAAAAATCAAAATGTTCATTTTTTTTCTCATAATCAACCAAAAAAAAAAAACCCCTATCCATGAATTTAAATTATCTAAGATAATTTATTTGGAACAACGACGTTTTTGGAGAAAATGTTTCATTTCACACAGTGATACAGGCTCAAAACAATACACCTGTTCGAAGCACACATATGGAAAAAAAATCTGATTCTGAAACCTTGCAGTGATTTATATCTGCTGTTAATGAAGTGGGAATTTCTCAATCTGGCGGTAAACAAAAATGCACTCAATTCGTGAATTCTGTAAAAGAAGTCGATAAGATCGCCGTTTCTTTGTTATCGTGAGTGATTCTGAGTGATTTTCCCCCGAGGAATATTTCATTTAATGTTAACATTTTTATCTCGTCCGCTTCCAACGCTTGAAGGACTTTGCGTAGTTTCTGAAAACGATGCAATAACGTTTTATATCAGTAACCTAAGGAGATCGTATACGTTTGATAATAGAGATATACAAAGTTTTGTCAATTCAAAAAATATTCAAATGTCAAGTGTCAATTTTTTAAAAAAAAAGTAAGTATTAATCAACGAAAAAATTCAAAAACTGTAAGCATTTTTTTAAAAATTAGTGAAAGAAGTATAAAAATTCTCGAATTATTAAAGGCTAATACAATCAAGTACACATATAATTTTTACTGTCTTGTATATCCCCCCCGGGGGGGCTTGTATTTTGAGGATGAGATGCTTCCAGTGTGGGGGTTGGATCTCGCCACCCATGGTGGGTATACTAATAGGTAGGGGTGGGATTCCCCCATCGATTAAAGGACATATTTCCTACGGGGAGGGTTGCACCGAAGCCGGTGATGACCATTAGGGCTCAACCATAGTTCCCGCCAGTTCTGCTGTTGTGGTGGTCAAGTCATTCAGTTCATGGTTTAATCCGTGTGCTTTCGTGATGGTTTGCAGGGTGTGTCTATGACTTACTTTCTTGTATACAAAGAATAGAGAAAGTATAGTAATCATCAAAAAATTCCATTACAAAATTTTGACTTCCGTAAGTTCGGAAAATATATACATATTGGAAAAATATCCGTCTATCTGTCTACCTGTGACAAAGTTAACTCAAACTGGCTTTGAACTAGAAGGGTGAAATTTTATATGTAGGATTAAACCCGAATTTGTCGATTTCTATCAAATTTTGAACAAAATTTGTTCAGAGGAAGACTCTCTATTCGACTGTTCGAATTTAAATTAGAACGATAACTGAAAAACACAGAGATTTACATAGATGAAGTTCGCCACACAGAAGTAACATTATAAGTACAGACGCCTCCAAAAGTTTGGGCGAAATCCATCGGTGGGTTGACCATCTGTCGGTCTGTATTTTCACGAAGACGTAAACGCTATAACACAAAAATGCAATGTCGAAATATATTAAATTTGATATGCAATTTTGCGACCAAGGAAAAAATTTTAAGTGAAATGTTTGTTTCAATCGGTTCGGAATATCACGACGGAAATCTAAATTCAATTTTTGGGAAAGGAATTATTCGCCAAAAACACTCGCCAATGATCACACGATAGATTCATTAAGAATGCCAAATTACCCTAAAAATCACTTAAATACCGGAGATCGTACAAGTATTTCGATTCACAATAAACTCAAGATCATCTCGCAACAGCACCGAATACATCTTCACTGTTTGCCATCACATGTAGACATCCATGGCAACAAAATAGCAGACAAAATGACCAAAGAGGGCTGCTTTCAAAATACCCCCACTTCTACCAAACTGACCTATCAGGAGCTTTTATCCGTCAAAAAATCTGCCATACAAAAGACTGGCTGGTTCCTCCATTAAGTAACTGGTACACAGGGCCTAACCCAGGTTTCTTTCTTTTCATTTCAGGAGATAGGTCATCCCATACATGCATTTCGCGACTTGCCAGTGGACAATTAAAATGCCTTAAATTCTCTGGGCGAAAGAAATCCTTTCCCCTTTATCCTAAATGTCAACTCTTCAAGACCACTCCTTCTCACATCTTTGACCTCAGTGCAGGGGATATTTATTCATCTCCTTGGACAGTCACCGACCATCTCAGAGTCAACGGTTTATTTGCACTGGTCTGACGGAGTCCGATTCTGATGGAAATAAGAAGAAAAATGTTAAAATTACGCCAGTGGATAATATTTCGCAACGATTGTACGTCAATGCCATGCAATGGCATAATATCTTTATTAGGGAGTATACGAGAAAGTTTAAGGAAGACCAAATCACTGATTTGTTCATATTTCCAGACATATTGTCAATAAATAATTCTAATATTGAATCGCGAGTTGACAAATGCATTGAAAAAAAAATTATGTGCGAAGAATTTAATCCTCCAAAATAACTCTGCATCAAATTTGGAGGAAAATAATGTATTACTAAATTATTATGTGAATAATTTTGCGACAAATTACTTTTCTAATAATCAACCAATGAGGTAAAGAATCAACCTTTGTTTTTGAGTGAATTACCTGCAAATGATCTCAAAATTCGTTTGCAAATCAAGAAAAATCGCGCAAAATTCCCGGATTACGGTTATATCAAAGACATGAATTGCGCACAAGACGAATAAAATTTAGGGCCTAGTCTTTACATCAAACATATCGATGAGTTTCAAATTTTAGATCAAATACATAAAAAAATATATGATTTCTCCGTGTTGATGTATTCTTGTGTGTGTTCGTACGTGTATGTGTAATAATTTACACATACACGTACGCATTCACATTCAGATTTATCCGCAATCATATAACTAATAATTTTTTAAGTAGTCTAATCCAAACTTCCTTTTAAACTTTGGTTTGTGATTTTTTTTTAATTTTTTATTTCGCACGCGCAGAGTCTACCCGCATAAAATAATCTATGTCATCTAAAATAGGGGAAAGAGGAGAATATCTGGTAGTACTAAACTGGAGCTCCAAATCATTAATAATTTATCAATTTGAAAAAAAAAGCAAAATATTATAATTGTGCTGAAATTTTTCTCTTTAAACGAATTAAAATATGACAAAATAGAAATTCCGAAAAAAATTCAATTGCGATTTTATAGAATTTATAGAAAAAGAAACTATACAAAAAATTCGTATCTGTGTACCCCCTCCCTTTCTCTCTGTACTTAATGTAAGTATGGGGTTTATTTCTGTGCCGTTTATGACATATTTCATTCATTCTGAAACAACAACAAAAGATCTAAAAGCTGACATTTACTGCATTTTTAATTTTTCACTAAAATGAAACAAGATTTATTTGTTAATGTGTAGATAATTTATGAAAACAGACTAACTAGTTAACAAAGCAACAAATTTCCTGACATAATATCATACTTCTTTCCCTTCTTGTGCCCAGTCGACCACCCCACCACCACTGACCAAAGCAAAATCGATACGATTTAATTGTGACCGACTACTGTCTTTTTCATAACTCGCCCATAACATTTGCCAATTCTCCGAACTAGCATCCTTCTCAATCATAAAGTGGTCAATCTTTCTCCTCCTCTTCTCGTACACCTTTATTGGAGAACAAGAAGATATAATATTATAAGCATATTAACTTATAAGTATTACACACAGTGACAGATAATAAGTAATATTTATTATAATAATTACTAAAATTAGCTGCATATCTTAAGTTAGGATTTATTTTCTTTCTTAAATATGTGTATTCATTCTTCAATTCCTAGTATTAGTTCACACTTCCTATATATATGTAGGATATCCAACAGAACCATTTTAATTGGCCAACATCTGCCTTCATCTTGTTCTTTCAACATTCGATGATATATGAAATCCAAAGCAAGAGTTGTAAAGGTTAGATTATTTCCCAGAGGATCATTATTTTTAATTAGTTTTGCATTCCAGAACAACTCCACCTATCGGTCTTTCGAAAGTCTGCCCCAATTAACTTTGAATCAGAGGCTCACTAACTTTCGTCCAGAGAAGACGCCTGTCTTCACGCGTCAGCGGTTCCCGCTAAACTCAGCGGCTACGCGGTAATATATATTTTCAGTCATAATGTTTCCCTATCTCTAACGTCCTCCTAGAGGAAATAATCTAACTTTCTGATTATTAAATATCTCCATGTTTTAATTCCTTTTAATATTTTCCCTGTAAATACTCCCCCTGTAAATATTCCCCTTTAACTCTAAATAAATTCTTTTATTTTTTCTAAAGAAGTCTCTTCATCCTTCGTTTGTATTATTTTAATTTTGGTTTAGAAACTAACCCATAAATATTAAAAAAACCCTAGACATCACGCCACTAAAATCCCGCTATCTGAAGAGTCTAATTTTTGGAAGATTTATTTAGACTCCCATATATATATATATATA
>JAOUZG010022460.1:0-12757 GCA_026289955.1 Argiope argentata
TATGTGTGTGTGTGTGTGTGTGTGTGTGTGTGTGTGTGTGTGTGGAAGAGGAATTTTGACTTGAACTTGAGTGGAAGAGGAATTTTGTTAACGATTGAAAATTTGAACTATATATATATATATATATATATAAACTTGTAGAAAATGGCATTTGATATTAATACCGTTTTTTAAATATTATTACATTATTTATTTATTAATTAATTAAAAACTAACTCTATGATCAAACATCTTCATTTTTCCGCTGTTAAGTAAGTAACGAATTAAGTTTGTTTTTTTCCCACGCTAATAAGGCTTGGCTTAACATGTTTTTGGGCGATTATATCAAACGATTCTGTTTATTTTCTTAATGTTTGATGCGTTTAAAATTAAACATCGTTAATTAATCCAGTTTCGCATTTATTTTGAAATACTTTCAAATAAAAATAATAAAGAATAAAGAAAATTAAAATTTTCTAATGTGTGTTGCGTTACCCCAACTGGCGTAGACAATGCTAGCATAATTTTTTGATGAATTGTTTATAGAAATTGTTATTATTAGGCCGGGATAGTCTGGTGGGTAGGGCGTTGAATTCGCTTCCCTTGGGCTGCAGTTTCGAACCCGCCAGCCGAAGACTTTCCGTATGCGTGGTGTACGTTAAATTTGTCGTGGTCACGAAGTACTCCATGTAGAGAGAAATATCCTTGGGGGTACTGGGTGAGAGGCGATCATTCTCTGTTCCAGATCTAAATTACGATCTGTGGATGGATGAATGACGTGTGTGAGCTATGTCAGACTTCAACCCTCGGTGCATGCTCTCAGAAGCTACTGCACCCCTTCTTCCGAATTAAAATAATTGTTTATATAACAAATAATATAAAAAACAATTTTTTTAAATCAATTTCTACTTATATTAACAAAGAAAATTTTTATTTTAGTTACTTTTTTAGAATAGTTACAGTTAATATAAATATGACAGAATCACAATATTAAAAGGCAAAATGGAAAGCGAATTTCCTGGCAATTTCCATTCGCCTTTCTATGTGTGGTGCTCGAACTCGCATCATTCAATTTGAACAAAACTATATAATTGTTTTGTTAATCTGCTTATGTGAAAAACATAAAATTTTATTTTAGAAATTGCGGAGCTATATGATACATTTAATTACGCAGATGATTTATTTAACAATGAATAACAGTATGTTGTTACGTTTTTAGCGTAGCAGGTTCGGATTGAATGGATTTTATTTGAAGACAGCACAAACAAATTTGTTTACAGCTATTTACAGGATGACTCGATAAAGTAGAACAACTTCAGATAAAAACAATCCAACAGTCAACAGTCACTTGCAGCGTAAATGCAAGCCTTACGCACAATAAACACAGACTGCAAAACAGCTGTCGTATAGCACAGTAAACAGTAAGTCACAAAGAGCTCAGTATTACAACGTTAACAGCAAACGTAAACACAGCTCACTAATAACAAGCGAGAAAAGTAATCTGCTAGTCCAGCGAGTCGCTTCTCTTGCGAGAGGAAAACGCAGATTACGGCAACCCGTCCTTTATATAGCCGAGCGAGCGTCACGTGAAGCAACGCAACGCAACCAGAACTGTCTCAGGGCTACCAGAATATTTCCCTCGCCAAATCAACTCGGCTGGCACGAAGCTCCTTTTGAAGCGTCGCCAACGTTTTCTTCTTCAGCGCGCGTTCGCCCGCTAGTAACAATATATTACCAAAATTAGTAATGCAAATGATAAAGAAAATGTATTGCTTATTTCATTACTGCTTATTAACAGAAATGTCTATGTTATAATCATTTTTTAATACATCTTGACACCTAGCTATCAACTCCGATATTCCATTTAGAATGCATTTCGAAAAAATCACTGAGTTTACGAAATGGTTGCGAACTTTTTAATTCCAGGAATACTGTTTTTTATTGAACTTAAAGGTACTTTATCTTCATTTAAATCCTTAATTTTCTATATTTTATACAAAAAAAATGGTAAAACTTTTTAGAAACTTTTTGACAGATTGATTGATAGATTCGATTTTAAAACAGCAAAATTGTGGAATCAAAATTGCTGGCAATAACTTATCATTTAAAGTGAGAAATATAATCTGATACTTTTATGCTTATTATTGTATCAAAATGTAAAATTTAAGTAAGATATGGGTTGAAAGACATGTTTCTGTATACTTTGGAATGCATGACTTTGAAATTTCTAATTGAAAGTTGAAAAAGAACATTAGTTGAAAGAGCAAAAAAACACATTAATTGTTAATTTTACATAGGAATATTGTTCCCTATAAACGTAGTGCTATATCAAATGTTTCTAGTGAAAATGCTGGCAAAAAGAAGCACAAAAATTAACTGTAAAATCTATAAATACACCTGCGGCAACGAAAAATAAAATAGAAAACCAAGGTTTAGAATTTAATAAAACATAACGATTAACAGTTTTTGTTTATGGATATGGCTAAACATAAGACAGTTTGTATTACCCTGTATGTAAACTATTTAACAAGAGTAAACTATAAAATATTTTTCTCTTGATAAAATGTGGTTATATACAAGTGTAATATATATATATATATATATATATATATATATATATATATATATATATAAATTATTGTTGAAAACAAAGTGAAGAATACACAATCCTGGTTGTTGCTAATGCAAAAATAAATAAATAAATAAATAAATAAAAAATAAGAGGGTGGTTTCATGATTGTTGCAAGATTCTCCAACAATGAAAAATTAAAAATGGGAAAAGTAGAAAAAACTGTTGAAATTCACCGAAGCTATCAAAATGTACTTTTATGTCCAATATTTAATGAAAGAATTTGATTTATGTATCCCAAAGGTTAAAACTTAATTAAGAAAAAGCTACAAATCATAACTTGATAAATATAATTGCGTTTGTTAAAAAAAATACTTATACAAGTTTTGCATATATGTAGTGACAGTCTCCAAATTCCTCATGAGATGGCAGAGGCGGCACCAGGGGTAACGCTGAGAATTCTAATGAATATTCAATAATATTTAAGATTCGTTGCTGTATTAGCCTGATTGGTAGGACGTTGGATTCACATTCCTTGGGCTGTGAGTTCGAACCCATCAGCCGAAGACTCTCCATGTGTGTGGTGGTTGGCACACGCTAAATCTGCCGTGGCCACAAAGTCGTCCATGTTGAGAGTAATATCACTGTGAGAACGGGTTCCGAGTTGTTCGAACCTCGCCGGCCGAAGATTCCCTGAGTTGTGGTGATTGGTGCTCGTTAAATCTGTCGTGGCTACAAATTCCTCCATGTCGAAAGTAATACCACTGGGTCAGAGATGATCGTTCTCTGTTCCGGATCTAAATTACGATCTGTGGATGAATGAATGAAATGCATGTCTACCCCGTAAAAAGGGTTGTGACGTGTAAGTACTCTAAGTCGTATTCTTAGGCCCTAGTTGACACTGCCGAAAAACAAGAGACGCTCAATCAGTTTAAATCGCTGACAGGCCTGTCAGCAGGCTTAAAAAGTGTCATAAGTAACAACAACACGGCTGTGAGCCGTGGCACAAGGAGGTGCTCAAACCATTGTTTGACCTTAAAACTGTAAATATGCACCATAGAATATACTATTAAACCCGTAGACACCGTTTTGAAGTGAATTATTTCTTTGGATAGACGCATTCACTCCCACGTGTATACATTTCCAATATATCTTTGAAAATTTAGGTTTGTTGAAAAGAACCTTCTTTAAGCAAAAATCCATCACAATTGATGAACTCTGGATAATTGAATAGAAATTTATACCTTAGAACCTCTGGATAGAAATTTATACCTTTAGAAATTTGGTGATACAGACTATCTAGAAAAATGGCTATCAGTAAACAGTCATTATATTTTAAGTATCAATTGAAGAGCCCGAAATTGCTCTAAAACTGTGTAAACTTCATCTGTGTATTGCTGAGAAAATACTCATAAAGGTAATGGCGAATCAAAAACAATCCTAAATATAATAATTACAGCATAAAAATTTTGTACACTCTATAACAAAACAAAAAAAATCGACCCCCAAGAAGGAGCCGTCCGATTGAGACTGAGATGGCAAGACTATGTACAGAATAATAAATTATTAAAATATTGGAAATATTGAATAATTTATTTCAGAGTTACGGTAACAAGTTCAATAAGGTGTTGACCGGCCTCTAGCCTGAATACAAGCTACCACAGATGCGTGGCATAGACCTATGAAGCTTCCGGATGGTCTCCTGCAGTATTTCCTACTAAATTCTCTCAAATTGTTGAACAAGGTCATCAACATTCCGTGGCAGATGCAATCGCCTTCCTATTATATCCCAGACATGCTCGATGGGAGAAAGATCTGTCATCTGGGAGGCCAAGGAAGTGTTTGGCAAGCTTGAAGACAGTTTATAGCAAAATGTGCCGTATGGGGTGTGGCAATGTCCTGCTAAAAAACCAGCCGAGGGTACTGTAAAAAGAAGGGTTGCAAAACAGGTCTTAGAATGTCGTTGACGTACCGCTGTGCACTAACTGTACCTCTAATGACAACCAAAGGGGTCCATCTATCAAAGGAAATGGCACACCAGACCATAATGCCTTGTTGTGGGCCGATGTGGCATGCAATAGTGAAAGCAAGGATCTCCCCTCATGGTCATGGAGGACACTGGTGTTTAGGTTGAACGTCTGATGGTTGATAGGGATGAAGAAGGCGCTGTGACAGCTGATAGGATAATCACTCTGTCCTCACGATCTGTTGTGGCCCTAGGCCGACAGCTACCATCCTGACGCTGAACTCTGCCATTTTCCACACATCCTTGCCAGCATCTCCGAATCGCCGCATCGCTTCGACTCAAATGACGAGCCTCTTTCTATCCAATGATACGACCTCTGTCAAACTCTGACAGTTGCTCGTAATGAGCCCGAACCCTTCGGCGAGGTATTTTTTAAGTTGTTGAAAGGTAATCTGAATCGCATTCAAACCGAAGGTTTTAACAACCGTTGAAGAACTTGAAGAACAATCGTTTAGTTGGATGCGCATTTCCGATGCGCAACAAAAACTATCCTTTCATTGGACCCCAAAATTTAATAATTTGCTTATCTGGTAAAAACACTCATGTATACGAAATTTCAAAGCAATCGGATGATTGCTACTTGGTGAGTCGATTTTTTTGTTATAGAGTGTATTAAATGGTTTCATACAATGAATGTAAAACTAATATTTAAAGGTTATCATAAACTTGATATTTTTCATCAATTTTCAACATAAAAACAACGATGATGATGAGTTTTATTTTCTGCATATCATTTTTAGAAAATTAGTTAGAAAAAAATGCTATATCCATGCGTTCACAAGACACATTACTCGCAATAAAACAAAATGCCAATATTCATTGAAAAATAAATTATTGTATTGATGAACTACAGTTTTAATAAACACGTTGATCATAATAAAAGTTCCACTTTGAAATGATCATAAAAAGAAAACTACTGTATCAAATGTTATCGAATTCGGTAATAGTTTAAATGAGGTCATTGAAATTTCTTTTTCATCAAAAAAAGTTCAAAAACTTACCATCAAGATGAAATGGCACTGTATGCAATATTGTTAAGCAAAATAAGTCATGAAGTGTTTTATGGGTGTTTAATCGTTTCAATCGTTTCTTCAACATGTTACAAAACATATTCAATGAGTGTTATCTCGAAAACACTGTTTATGCTGATAATCTGCACAATTTGGGTGGAACGGAAAGATAAGGTACACCAACACGTAAGCAACATTCCTCCTGATATGATGAGAGCTACTGTTGAAAATTCAGTGATAAAATTTGCTTTCAGAAAATGGTGGACACCACATTGAACATTCTTTATAACACGTTTCAGAAACGATTAAAATTATTTTTAAACGATGTCTTCATGTCCTATTTTGTTTAACAATATTGAACACAGCGCCATTTCCTCCCTGGCGGTATGTTTTTAAACTTTTTTTCGGAAAAGAAATTTTTATGGGTTTTTAAAAACTATTACCAAGTTTCATAACATTTGGATAAGTTGTTTGCCTTTTACAACCATTTCAAAGTAGGATTTTAATTATAACCATTAGGTATATCATGAAAGATAGAACCAATGCCTTTTTTGTTTTGTTGGCCTAAATGATGTGAAGTCATTTCTTCTAGTGTGGCACTCTTTTATCTATAGGAGGTAATGATTAAAGAAACTGTTGGTCTAATTGTAACATCTATCATATTTATAAAAAAAGAAAGAAAGCTGAAAGTACATTACTTTCTCAAATAGCACTCACACTCACTTCATCATATAGAGATAGTATTGTTACGCTTTTAACGTAGCGGGTTCGGATTGAATGGACTTTATTTGAGGACAACACAAACAAATTTATTTACAGGTATTTACAGGATGGCTTGACAAAGTAAAAATTTCAGATAAACACAATCCAGCAGTCAACAGTCACTTACAGCGTAAATGCAAGCCTTACGCGCAATAAAAACAGACTGCAAAACAGATATCGTATAGCGCAGTAAACAGTAAATCGCAGCGAGCTCAATAACACAGCGTTAACAACAAATGCAAACACAGCTCAGTAATCCACTAGTCTAGCGAGACGCTTCTCTTACGAGAAGAAACTCTCCACTAACTCCGGCTACTCGTCCCTTATATAGCCGAGCTAGCGATCGCGTGGAAGAAACGCGCCGCTTCATGAAAAATCCAGCGGCTACCAGACTATTCCTTTCACCAAACCAACCCGGCAGGCACGAAGCTCCTCTTCGGACGCCGAAAATCTTGGCACACCCCCACAGCACTCGCCCCCTCGTAACAGTATTGTAATCGTTAAAAAACTTGAACTACATTTTAACCATTTCTCGGCCAGAGCCGTCCTTATTTAGGGAGGGGTCCGGGTGCAAGAAACCATTCGAAACCCTAAATTGTTTGCAAAGTAAATATTAAAAAAAATTACAGACACGAGCACATATTGCTATTGCATGTTTACTTAATGCTTGATTTTGTTTTAGCTATTAATTACTTCAAGAAAAATACATTTATTTGCAATTTCTTTTTGGATCCTTCGTACAGCAAGTGTATTTAATTTTTATTTTCTGAAATTTAAGCTCTCAGATTTTAATACATTTGATATATGTAGAAATTACTTGTTATAATTATTATTTAGAAAATATTGCAATATGTGTGGTGCATCCCTTTCATTCAAAATCGAATTCCGTTGCAAAACAATTTTTTGGATTGGGTTTTTACTTACATCTTTGTTATAAAACGATACAAAACATTAGAGCATTTTTCTAAAGTTTTTATATCCGTGATTAATTTGGAATATTTTTAAATCTGTTTTATATCAGTACATTAACAATATCTCTTACAGAATTTTTAAAAAATAACATCTAAATTACTTAACTGGGTTTCCTATAATTTCCATATTTCGTCTTCTGCTGCACCAGATAATGTTCTGACATATTCAAATCACGTGCTATCACTTTTGCATCGCCCAAAAATGAGTTAAATTTTGAATTTAAGTTTTAATTTTATTGGCTAAATTTAAAACCCAGTCGAGAACAACTGTTTTTGCACCAAATAGTTTGTTGATTGTTCTAATTTTGGACAATATGCAAACCATACTATTAAACATAAAATAAATGTCATTTTTCTTATTGAATCTAACAGATTTTTAGCTTCGGATATTGCTGTATTTTTGTTTGAATCAATAAATCATTCTTAATTATTATTAATAAATTATTTATAAATTAATAACTTAAAAGAATGAGATAGGCAAGGCTCATAAATGGCATGAGGGTTTACAGCAGTTATTCTAGATTGTACACCTTTATATCTTCTTTCATAATGCTACCATTGTTGTTAGCCTTTCCTCTACAGTGCTTAATATCTAAATGAAGCTCACTTAATATTTCCTATAGAGCTTTTGCTAGTGTAGTGGTCCCGCCGCGAAGCGGATGGATACAGGAGAAAAATCACACGGCGGAAGAAGCTGAGTGATTCGGCAGATTCAAAGCACGGCGGAAGAAACTGAGTGATTCGGCTCATGTACTTTCTACTAGTGGCGTTGGCAACAGCTGCCAAAGATGATTCAAAATAAATAACGGCCAGAAGAATTCCAATGTTATCGTTTTGCTATTTAATTTTGATGTAGTTCAAGCTTTGGATATATTTTATTTTAACCTAACTGTAAATAACTTTAGTATTATTAAATAGTATGTTTGAGTTCAATTGGAATTGTTTAATTCATAGACTTCCCGATAAATGGTGACTTTGGACATTTTTTAACAAGTTACTCTTCTGCTCGTTAAAATTTTTTACCGAACTGCATCCATGGTATTGTGCCTTTTCAACAACTTTTGAATGCTCCTCTGTTTTTATCATCGTTTATTCCTGGAAATACCGTATTATTTTTGGTTTCTCGGTTTTGGATTTTGATTAAACTACGACATGCAGAACGAAAGTCAAGAAATTGCACGGGTCGCTGTAAAGCCACCCCCATTTTGGAGGGCAAACCCTGAGATATGGTTTAAACAGATGGAAAGTCAATTCACGCTAACTGGAGTCACTACCGAATTGACAAAATTTCACCACGTGGTCTCCGCCTTACAACCTGAGGAGTTGGCCGTGGTCGGTGACATCATACTTAATACACCGACAGAGGATCCTTTCACCGCGATTAAAAAACGACTGTGTGATCAATATGCGGATACTGAGTCGCAGCGTCTAAGAGACTTAATATCGGGAATGCAACTCGGGGACCGAAGCCCATCACGACTTCTATTGGAAATGAGGAGAAAGGCTGGTACGAAAATGAATGATGATTTGCTAAAATCTTTATTTTTGCAAAGACTACCGACAAACGTGCAACAAATTTTGGCGATTTCAAATGACAATTTGGATAAGCTTGCCGAGATGGCAGATGGTATTATGGCAACAACTAGTGCCTCCTCAGTAAAAGCAGTAGCGGTTTCCGCAGATGAGCCAGATTTGCGGACGATGTTAAGTGAAATAACTACCCGCCTCTCTCGTCTAGAATCCCGTCCACGTGGCTATTCAAGAAACCGCAGTAAACAACGTTCTTCAAGCCGAAATAGACAAACGGAGAATTCAGCGCACTGCTGGTACCACAGAAGATTTCAACAAAGAGCTACGAAGTGCCGACCCCCCTGTTCCTTCCATGCGGAAAATCGCTAGAGCCGTCATCCAATCAAAAGGGTGACGGCGAGGCGACGATTCACCGTCTGTATTTGGCAGATAAAACATCTTCTTCACGATATCTTATCGATACTGGAGCGGATGTCTCCGTGTTTCCTCACACTGTCTACAAGCCAAGCAGCCAAGCTGCGCGAATGCAACTGTTTGCTGCAAACGGGACAGTGATTTCAACCTTCGGACAACGCCTGCTGAAAGTTGATCTTGGTCTAAGAAGGGATTTCCACTGGCCTTTCATAATTGCTGCTGTGTCACAACCAATTATCGGAGCCGATTTCTTACGCCATTTTGGACTTGTAGTGGACATTAAGAACGGGTTTTTGATAGATCCATTAACCACCTTACAGACAAAAGTAACTTTATCTGCTGGAAATTGCACTGCTGTTAAAGCAATCATTGAGGACTCTAAATTCCACAAATTGCTAGCAGAATTTCCTACGCTTATTAAAGCAAATTTTACTCCAAATAAAGTTGTTCACGACGTGGAACATTGGATACAAACAAAGGGACCACCTGTTTTCTCGAAACCCAGACGACTGCCACCAGATAAACTGAAAGCGGCGAAGCAGGAGTTTGAATTTCTTGTAGCTTCTGGAGTTTGTCAACCGTCCAAAAGCTGTTGGTCAAGCCCGCTACATATGGTTCCAAAGAAAAATGGAGATTGGCGACCATGTGGGGATTTTCGTCGACTGAATAGTGTCACCATTCCAGACAGATACCCTGTACCCCATATTCAAGACTGTTTTCAAGTTTTAGAAGGGAAAACCATTTTCTCTACCTTGGATCTCGCTAGAGCTTATTATCATATTCCTGTTCGTAAAGAAGATGTTCCTAAAACTACAGTAACAACTCCGTTTGGCCTTTTCGAGTTCTTATTCATGCCATTCGGATTGTCTAATGCTGCAGCAACATTCCAGCGATTCATCCACCAAATCTTGGGTGAATTTAGCTTTTGTGTGCCTTACTTTGACGATGTTCTGGTTGCGTCAAATGATGAAGAGGAACACTTAGCTCATTTGAAACAGATCTTCCAGAGATTTTCAGAATATGGAGTTACCCTAAACGTGAATAAATGTGTTTTAGGAAAAGCTTCAGTACAATTTCTGGGACATTTTGTGACTTCTAAAGGAATTACCCCCCTTCCTGAAAAGATAAAGGCAATTACGAATTTTCCACAACCCGTTACGGTGAAAGAGTTACGTCGTTTCCTGGCCATTATCAACTTCTATCGAAGATTTATACCTCGAGCTGCGCAAACTCAAGCAGTTCTTAATGATTACCTTAAGGGTTCCAAAAAGAACGACAAATCGACAGTAAACTGGACCGTTGAAGCTAAAACTGCCTTTAGGAAGTGCAAACAGGATTTAGCGGAGGCAGCAACTCTTTGTCACCCGGTGTTAAATGCACCATTGGCAATTGTGGTGGACGCCTCAGATACAGCTATGGGCGCCGCCTTGCATCAACAAATCGATTTTTATTCTAAGAAACTCTCACCATCCCAACGTAATTACAGTGCTTATGACAGGGAGCTCTTAGCTGCATACATGGCTGTGAAATATTTCAGACATATGGTGGAGGGTCGTCCATTTACCATCTTTACTGACCACAAACCCCTCACATTTGCTTTCAGACAGAAGGAGGATAAATGCTCGCCAAGGCAGCTACGCCACTTGGATTATATCAGTCAATTTTCCACCGATATTCAGCATGTGAAAGTAATTGACAACTTGGTTGCAGACGCCCTCTCCAGGATAGACATTGCAACGATAGAAACACCGTCAAACATTGATTTCCAGGAAATGGCCAAAAACCAAAAAAGTGATAAAGAACTGTCAGAATTATTGTTGCACCCTGATAAATCTTCTCTAGTACTTCAACCTTTTGCAATAGGCGATCCTGTCGTTGAGCTGTTTTGTGACACGACCAACAACCGCATTCGACCATTCGTACCGGAAGTGGATAGAAAAAAGGTATTCCACAGTCTGCATTCTATCTCACATCCTGGGATTAGAGCTACGGGCAAGCTAGTAGGAGAGAGATATGTCTGGCCAGGAATGAAGTCAGACGTAAGAGCATGGGTTCAGCAATGCCTGGCTTGTCAACGTTCAAAGGTTGTACGTCATACCCAAAGCAGGCTTGGAGTCTTTATTCAACCCAGCGCCAGGTTCGAACATGTACACATGGATATAGTTGGTCCGCTACCTCCTTCCGAAGGTTTTCGATACTGCCTCACATGCGTCGATCGTTTTTCAAAGTGGCCAGAAGCTTATCCTATGGTGGACATCACAGCGAAGTCAGTGGCCTCAATCTTCTACGCCGGATGGATTGCAAGATTCGGACCTCCTCTTCGGATTACAACGGACCAAGGCACACAATTTGAAGCTTCACTTTTTGGTGCCCTGGAAAAATTCCTAGGTACTGCTCGACATCGCACAAGTCCTTACCACCCATCTGGAAATGGTCAAGTTGAAAGATTCCACAGGCAGCTAAAGGCGGCTATCAGAGCTCATGCCACCATTCACTGGACTTCTACTCTCCCTACCATCCTTCTCGGTTTCAGAGCAGCGTGGAAGGAAGACCTGAAGGCAACTGTAGCGGAGATGGTATATGGAACGACTATCCGGCTACCTGGAGAGTTTCTAACTCCATCAATCGGAACAGCGGATCCAGCCACTTTCGTTGGAAGGCTGAAGGCCACCATGCAAAAGTTGCTACCATCAAACCCCCGACAGCAAGAGCATCGAACAGTATTTGTCAATAAAGATCTTTCAAACTGCTCTCATGTGTTTCTGAGGACAGATACATTAAGAAAGGGTCTACAACCGCCTTATGAGGGCCCATTCCAGGTTATGGAAAGAGGAGATGAAGTCTTCAAACTGCTCATTCGTGGAAGGGAAATTACGGTTAATATAGACCGGGTTAAACCTGCCTACATTGCAAAAGATGAGGATCGCCCTACTTCACTTGTCGAACAAGAGACGGAGGCATCGAAAGAGGAAACATCTACTTCTCCAAGTGTCATTCCAACTGCCATAGTTACACGCTCAGGTCGACGTGTACATTTCAGGCGGTACCTGTAACTACTGGAAAGAAATCTCGCTATCGCTGGTGGGGGGCTACTGTAGTGGTCCCGCCGCGAAGCGGATGGATACAGGAGAAAAATCACACGGCGGAAGAAGCTGAGTGATTCGGCAGATTCAAAGCACGGCGGAAGAAACTGAGTGATTCGGCTCATGTACTTTCTACTAGTGGCGTTGGCAACAGCTGCTAAGATGATTCAAAATAAATAACGGCCAGAAGAATTCCAATGTTATCGTTTTGCTATTTAATTTTGATGTAGTTCAAGCTTTGGATATATTTTATTTTAACCTAACTGTAAATAACTTTAGTATTATTAAATAGTATGTTTGAGTTCAATTGGAATTGTTTAATTCATAGACTTCCCGATAGCTAGCTCTTCTCCAGTCATATCAGTTATTTCAATAAATCTTATAAATGATTCGATTACATTTAATTTTTTCTC
>JAOUZG010022464.1:0-35659 GCA_026289955.1 Argiope argentata
TAAATCAATCAATCACTTAAAATAAACACGCTCTATTAAAGCAATATATATATATATATATATATATATATATTTAATACAAAAATCTTTAGCCAGCTTCCTACGGAATAATTTTAAAAAGAAAATTGAGAAAACGAATCGGAATAGTACTCACATTGACGAAGAGATGAAATGATGAAGAAATGATTAGCGAGCTGGAAAGATGGAGCAACGAACCCATGTCTGAAAAAAAATGAATTTTATCAGAAAAAAGCAAATGCTTTTGAGATCAGGTAAAATTATATTTTAAGCGATCACTTTAACTATCTCATATATAACAAATTAGAAACTAAAACTATAATACATAACAAAATAAATTAAAATGGAATTAATGCAATCATTAGACTTTGCATCACTACTACTTTAAAGTATATGAATTTTTTTTTATGCTATCTAATTAGACGGTATTTTCTAATTTGAAAAGCTGGCACTGAGACAACTAAACTCTGAAAAAGAACATCTAAAATGCTGATTAGTTCCACAAGTAATTGAATACAACGAATTTTAAAATCTGAATTGCAATTTAACTTTTTAAATATAGTTTATTCTACGCACAAATTAATATTTAATTATGGAAATTTGCATTTAAGTAATCAATCTTTTTAATCTCGCTGTAAATGTATTAATTAAAAAATTATTCATCACTATTGTATTAGAAACTTTAAGGTTGGGTTCTTTTAAGACAGATTCCCGGATAGGATTTTAAAAGTACACAATTGTAAAACTTCAACTGTGGGTTGCGGAAAACAACGTATGGGTCGTGCAATTTATCAACGCTTTTTATATTCCATCAACATTTGATTAACAAGCAATATTTTTAAAAAATACCGGAGTAAAAAAAATACGGCAGGTTCGATGAAATTCCAACAATTACCCAATACCCAATGGTGTTTATAAATGATGTTGATGAAAGAATTTACTTATCAAATACATGTTCCATTTTTCACTTCCTCTTTAACAAAAGGAAGAGAAAATAATCGTTAAAATTGTATTTCATGGAATCTTGTTTCGAATCTGAAATTTTGGAATTTCGTCCAAAATAAAATATAAACAAAATAAAAGACGATTCTAGTTGTGCCAAATATTATTTTGGATGTTGTTTCATTGCATTTTCCCAGATGAATAAGCAGTAATAATCCTAAGCAATCCAAGAAGATTTCTCTATGCGAGACATGGGCGATCTTGGTTCAACAAATAACAATTTAACCCTTCGCACTCCGACATTATACTAGATACATAATTCATCTAAATATGTTTTGAAGAGAATTCTTGTGAAAAAATCATCAACATCTTAACACTTTTTAGCATTTTTAACAATTAAATTTTTTTAATAAAGCGCCAAAATTGTACCCTACATTAAGTAATGGCTTCTCACTGGTACCTTGTGAGAATCTAACAGATTGTAAAGGATTAATATAAACAGTGGCGGATTTAAAACAAGGCAAACTAGGCAATAGCTTAAAGCCACTAGACTTAAAGAGCGAGGACAAGTATATAGATTTAAAAAAATTACGTTCCTACTTGCTAAGTAAATTTGTAAAAAATTATGTGAATAATAAAACTTTAGGAGAATGTTTATCAAATATAACTGATCAATTTCCCAAATCTTCCATCCGGTTAACTCAATTATTAGGTTTATAAAAATCGAACAACTGCTTGAATAATATCGCTCAGAAACGTGGTCATCAAAAATTCTGAAGTCATAATACACATATGAAAAAATAGTATTTCTGAAAGAATTCAAAAAGCATTAACCTAAAATAAATCATTAGCATGTTAAAGATGAGCTGAAAGGTGTAATTAAATTGACTATCATAATAAAACAATAAACCAGCATACACTGCCTGAGATCACAATACATACAAAGCCAACACTTAAAGACAACGACAATGGTAAAAATCCACCAAAACTGCGAATTTTCTATGTTTAATCTTTTGTGAATGGTTAGAATTCACGTATTTGTTTGCAAAAAAAAATGATTTTTGAATCTTTATTCGTTTTAGTTATTAGTTTATATATTTTTTTATCATGTCATAACATGCTATTTTAGAAATGAGGTTTGTGGCGTCAACAAATATACGTAAGTGAAAAATTGAAATTTTATTATCTGCGTGAGCATCTAAAAAAATCAGCTTTTAATACCGCGTTGCCATTGCATTTACAGAAGCGCTGATTTAAAATAAATAAATTAATGACCACAGCAAATAAAAACTAGAAAAATGTGATTTTGAGCACAAGATTATATGAAATGAAATGTATAGGTAATGGGATGTTTTTTAAACAATAATTTCGAGTCAAATTTTTTGATCGTTTGCAAATGCATAAATTAATTATTCAATGAAACAATTAAAATGAATTAAAATGTAATTTAACTTGCAGGTGCACGTGGTGCTTGGCCGTTCAAGAAATGATGTTCTGTCATGAACATTGAAATATGCATAGCAGATTTCATTTTAATCTTTTTTTATATATTTATTGCTATTTCACTTCCAGTTGCTTGGATTTAAAAAGCTGTAATAGGGTATAATTTCCTTTTCCTCTAAATGTTGGAGTTTTAAAATATTAAATGGTCATCATTTTATTGATTACAATTCTGAAAGTTTTATATTATGTACCATGAGGATATGATAATTTTGCATGATCAGACCGTTCCTGAATCAGACTTTTTATTAAAAATCTTCAGAAAAACTAGAGCAATAATTTTTAAAATTTTGAAAATATGGAAGAATTTTAATGTTGAAGTACAAATTGTGTTTCCGAGCAATAAATAATAAAATTTCTAGAAAAAATTCAAAACAATAATTCCGGAAATGTTAAGTTTTTATTTTGACAAATATTGTATCGTTAACCACTTCACAAACAATGACGTCTCTGACACACGCATCGAATTATTGAATTATTAATTATAAACCTGCAATAATTGAAAGTATTCAGTAATTTAAAAATACCAGAATCATTTAGAAACTTTCCATATCTTAAAACTCGTTACATTATTATAGGAATTAAAATAACAATGTTTAATATTGGATGTGTCATCTAATTAGGAAGTTAAATAAATTCGTATGTCAAGGGGTTAAGGTACAATTTATTACAAATTTCTTTAATAAAAATGTGGGTAGGAAAATAAATACGTTTTGATTGATATCTAAGAATAAGGATTAAATGACCAAATGTTGCACATTTGCCAAAAAAGACTCAATTCCAGTCTATTTGGGATCAAACACCAAATATGAATTAAATATCCGTTTTCAATTAGCTGACGCCTCCTACCAAAAATTCGAATGAGGACTCTGCGCTAGCCTTTATTTAATCGCCTTATTCACTTTTTATAATTTTTGTAAGGGTTTCCCCCCCATCAAATTAAATGAAGAGGGCTTTAACAACAAATAAGAATTGCTGTAAGAAAATCCGAGAGTATATTTTAAAAAAAAGGCTTTAAAACAAAAGGCAAATTGAAAATCTTTATACGGGAAAATATTCTGGAAGCATGCGATTGATGGGTGTCAAGTTTGATCATATAAAAAGCAGCTGAAAATTTTTGTCATAAGACTTTCAACTTGCACAAGTTATTTTTTGAATATCAAACCTATTCCAATAACGTCCAATTGATGTCTTTCCAAATTCATAACATTTGAAAAGCTGCAGCTGTCTCTGGACCATCTGCAACTCAATTGAAATCAGGAGAGGAAACGAGAATTAACAGAGCACAAGATCATTAGTGCAATTACCGTTTCAACAATAACTCAGCGCACTAGTGGTTTCCGATGCCGGTTGTATGCAGTCGGAATAAAGGCAATTTGAGAATTTTATGATTTCCTTAAGTCTCAAAATTAACTTAAGGAGAATGTTAATTAAGTTCGAAGAAATGGTGCTTATCAAGAATCTGCAGGAAACAAGCTAAAACTGAATTTGAAATCAGATTTACAATTCCATCGCCCTTCGAAGGAATAATTTTGATTGTAGGATAAATAAAGGAACTAATGCAAGTGAAAGTAATGAGATTTGAAATCCGACATTGAATTCAATTATATCTTTGAAAACACGTATCTCCAACAAGTGAAAATGCTTAAAAACTTCACAATTTCAACTATAATTGAGAATTTCGAATGAATTCATTTAGATGCTCGTAAAGGAGATTTAAAGCAACCACCTGATATTGGTTCGAGAAGAAATAAACACAAATGATATTACTTCAAAAAAGGATTGAAAAATAGGATTAATTCGCCAAATATCAGCTAAAGAATACAAATTGCCAAATTTGGCAGATAATCACCAATTTTTTAAAAGTACAATCTGGTAATTATATAGCATTCATAAGTTTAAACAGTTCGACTTTGCTAATATTGACATCTATTAAATTCAACTAACCAATTTGTTGAGAATATTTTACAATAAAATTTACTCCAACTGGACACCCTTATGCAATCAAAAAGGCCCTTTGATTTTTCCAAAAACAGTCCTATCCCCATAGCAATTATTGTATTTTTTAAGCTGTCTAAATGACTGATAAGTGAAATTTTATTTTCTTAAAGAATGGATGCATTTCGGTACAATTTAGAAATACCATAATTAGTTGAGATGAAGATTAGGTTTGAGTTTGTCGCCAGGAAGGCAACTCAACGGAACGCTCTTCTAAAAACCCTAATGCTGTTTTGTTTACTACTTTTTACAATAGTTCAGTTGTACGTAAACTACAACTATTTTATGAAAAATTTTACATTAAAATAAAAAAAAGATACCAATTAAATATTTAATTTTGTTCTCCATTATAATTAAGTTTTTTTACTACTAATAAGACAAAATTTATTTTTAAAATGAATACGAACAAAAAACAATTCTTTTACTATTTTTGTCAATATGTTGCTTTAATATATCGTCTGAATTCTTGCTTTACGAAATCGTCTGCATTCTATGTCTAAAAGTCAGCCGAAATGGAATCCGTCCCAGTTCTCGTAATTATTTTGGTGCGTTAACGGTTGGTTCTCTTGAAAATTTGTTATATCGGCTATTGCGCAAGAATGGATGTCATTTAAATGGGATGGAAGTCAATATTTCGAACCGGATGGGTGAGTGGAATATATATATTTTCCAAGCCTATGAAGTTAGGAAAGTATGCTTATTTGAAATTTTGTATGGAGAATGGTTTGACGGCTTCTTCCTCCGTTCTTTTTCTTTTGATTATGTACTGTTCCAGTTATCCACAAAGTCCTTATGTTCAATGTGCTAGAAAAGCTACTAGGTTCCCGCTCCCACTGCTAGCAAAGCTTTAATATGTTAAGCTTGTTAATTCAAAAAATTCTACCCGGTACATTTTACAGATGCCGAACGAAGGCATCGCGATCTTTAACATTTGATCTGCAAACGGACCGGCGCAATCGGTTTGAAAAAGACAATACTTGTCAGCATATTATATATATATATATATATATATATATCTGAAAAGCAATAACCGTAACTGTTCCACAGAAGTGGTTTTTTTTTACAAGGGGCGCTCAAAAATTCACTTTTATCACCATAATTCAATTTCAGTATAACAAGATAATCGGGTACTAAAAATTTAAGAAAAAGTTTTAAAAGTTGGAAACTTAAATGTCTTAAAGTTACAACTTGGGGCCATTTGATACCTATATGGTCAAATGGGGATTAATGTCAGTTAATCAATTTACTTTCAAAATACTTACATTTTAGAAATAATGACATCCACAAAACAATATTTTGCATTTCATTTGCATTACATAATAAAGTCAAAATTTGTACTGATGCGTCTTCAACAGTCTTAATTTAAAAAATATATGTATATGAATTCAGACACAGTAATAAGTTGTAAAATTAAAACAATTTTTAAGCATAAAACAATTGTTTGGAGAAGATAAAAAGTTAAATGAGCTAAGCAATAGAGATACAAGAAGTTATTTATATCAAATCAATCCAAAGAATAATCGATGAATAATACTAGAAATCGATTAATAAACCTTCTTTTAAAGATACAACGGTTTTTTAAAAAAGGAAACTTGACAATTATTACATACGTCACAACTACTGAAAAAGCATTCAAAGAATTTAAATCGATTATAAAGCTATATTTTAATAATCGCTGACCATCAGCAAATCAGATAAATTAAATATTTAATAAAAAACTGTATGCATACATATAAGCAGTATAAAATAAAAAATAATTGGCAATCAAATCTGTAATATTTTTTTAAAATTTAAAACATTATGTATTTAAATTTAAAATTCACCATAAGTCTATAAAAAATCTACTAGTACTATCTAAAAATACCTTAAAATTGATATTTTCGAATAAAATTTTGTTTTCATTTGATATTTATTATAATCACAGAACAATCGAAATATTTATAAACGTCCTTGCATATGTAAGTTGTTTAACGTTGGTCTCTTCAGAGAATAATAACCCATAATTTCATACAATATAAAAACTCCATCTTGAATACCGATTAATTGGGTTAAAGGGCAGAACCTATAACTGCTTAATGTGACTTTTTTTATGGAGGACATTTTTTAAAAATCGTAATTGTGATAATCAAAATTCTAAAAGTCAGTACGCGCAAAATTAACTATTTTGAAATTGCGCCAAGCAGTATACTTTCAATGGCAATTGCGTTTCGAAATAAAATTTATTTCCTGATTAAAATATCTGTTAATAAATACACAAGCAAAATACTCATTTAGCGTTTGATACTTAAAATCACAAAATAAGACGTATTACTTCCATTATCAAAAACCTTAACAATAAAAATATTACTTAAATGAGTAAACATGAACTTACCCGAAATACACCACAGAAATGTCCAGAAAGGCAGGAATTTAGAAGCACTTGTAACAAGAATATAGATACGTATTTTATATTTATGTTGTCTCTTTTTCAGTCTTTGGATCGCGATCAATTTCCATTTCTCCTATCAATACTTTAGAGTTGTAAACAGAAAACTCATGACGCATTACTGGCATATTTTAGTTGACTAAGTTCGTAAATAAATAGATTATTTTTCTTGAATCTTAACAAGATCAAAATTGTAAGAATGGAGCAGGAAAATCTGATGTTCGCCAATATTCTACGTCTGAATCGAAAGCAAAATTATAACCTCATAATCGAGCATAAATAAATCGAATTTCACAGCCACATCACAAACCAAAGACAAAAACTATATGAAAAACGTCACCAGAGAACAGGAGAAAGTGGAATGCGCGAGCATCCATGACGTCATAATACTGATTAGCACAATACTTTCAAAAAATTAGCAAATAGCCGAGAAGGATTCGAGAATGTGGTAGAGGTATAAAACTAACAACCAATCAGACACGTTTCGTGTTTTTCTAAAAATAAATTCTACGTATTTTCAATTTAAGTAACGAAAATATTGTTGATTTGGCACAGCATATTTATAGTGAACGAGAAATACATTTTAAGCTGTCTTGCATCTAAAATGTATTAATTTAATGTTATAAATTCATTAGTAAAATCTTCATCACTGAAGGTTTTTTATTCTAATTTAATTAGCTACGAAAAAATGTAAAAATGTGATTAAATCAAATTTTTGCATTAAAAACGGAGAAAAAAATTCAGTTTCATGAAGTGTAAGTTATAGCATTTCGTATTAAAATGATCCGATCTCGTAATTTATCATAATATCGTATTGAATTATGATATCAAATAATGCTCATTATTATTATAGAAAATATATAATTAATAATAGAGCGTCAAATTAATTAGAAAGCAAATTCGTTACAAATAGTCTATTATTAAATAGCAGATTAATCATGTTTCGGATAAACCAAATGTTTTGCTTCAAACTTCCATTGTAGACAGTGATTGCCGAGTTAAATGATTCATTTTTGAGACTAGTTTTTCGTTTTGAAACTTTTCAAATTTTATAGGACAGGCGAAATCGACCAAATTATTTTCAATTTAATCTTGTTTTGATTTTGTTATATTAAAGCTCTATTCGTTAGTAACACATTTCAGGACACTCTTCATAATTTTGAACCCCGCCCAATGTTGACCTACACGACGGATCTTTAGAGGAGTCTTGTTTCGAACGTGAGATCCTGTAACCTCGAAGCCGACATTTTATCAATAAATCGTCGTAGCCCATTTGTACGGAGGTTAGTCGACAAGGATCGTTCCCGGGAAACATTTCACTTTCTAAATTTTCGGATTATAGCAATGTTAAGATGACGGGTAGAAGTCTCGTCTTCATTATCGGAAGTATGGGGGTTCGAGACCCGATTCCACCAAAGATGCACAATCGATTGTGAGAAGATTCATTTATACATCAAATATTTGAAAAATACGAAAGGCTTCTTTCTCGCCGCAAGGTATGACTGCAACTGCCTTACTGTTGCTCTGACTTTCTATAAAACCTTTTTCGTATTTGAAGAATTGTAATGAACAAAAAATTCCAACTCGAGATTTTAACGAATCTTTGTGCTTCAGATCTTCCCGCATCCAAAAACACCCTTCCCCATTCTGGCATTTTTTTATGTCTCTCTTTCAGCAAAATAAATCAGAAGTGGCTTGAAGCCGGAAGAATGAAATTTGGATTATGAATTTACGACAAGATTTGTAGATTTCTATTGGAATTTTTCATTATGTGTAAATATGTCATTCTGCTGATTATTCAAGTTCACATGAACTCGGTAACTACAAAACAGAAAACGCTACGTAGATAAAATTTATTACGCATTTGTTATGGGAAACGTGATAAGAAATTAAATGTTAGTAATTTTTTAATCTTGAAATGATGTGAAAATCATTTTTACACAGTGATTTTTCCAGAAGTTATATTAGAAAGTCTTACCATCCCTTCATTCCTTTCATACTCTTCTTTAAATTTTATAACCTTTAGATGATCGTAGAAACTTTTTAATTACACAATAAATCTTTCCGGATGCTTTTTAAACGTATGTATTGAATTTCGTTCAAATCTTATAAGAGATATAAAAATATCTCACTGATAAAAAAAAGTTGATACTTTTTATTGAAATCTACAAATTAAAACGGAATGATTTTTTTTCTCAGCACAAAATTCAATGTCAATATATGTATAAAATAAACAAGTAATAAAAAAATAATTCTTTAAAATCAATTCCTTCTTGGATTAATAAAGACAATGTTTATTTTAGTTACTTTTTATTAAATAATTACAATTGTTGATGCTAGTATCGTGTTCTGCTTTCCAACGGATGGAGTAGGGCAGTAGCTTCTGATGGCATGGACCCCTGAGCACCCGAGCGCAGAAGTGCGACTTCTAGCTCAAACACGTCAAAACCCCTTTTTTGCAGGACAGACTTCGTTCATTCACAGATCGTAATATAAATATGGAACAGAGATCGATCACCTTTGACCCAGTGGTATTAATCTCGAAATGGAGGAATTTGTAATCACAACAGATGTAACGGCAACCACCCACACGGACTGACAGACGGATGGATGGATGGATGGAGAGTCTTCAGCTGACAAGTTTGAACTCGCAGCCCAAGGGATGCGAATCCAATACTCTACCAACCAGGCTATCCCGGCCTAATAATTACAATTACTATAACTAATTGGAAATTTATGATAGTGTTGAATTTTCAACGCCAACTGAGGCAACACAAAATGCGGGAATTTTCCAACGCCAGTTAGGATAACGCAATACAGATTAAAAGTTGCCGTGCTCTTGTAAATAATGCCTGATTCCCCTTAATTCAAAGTGTCATCTCAGTCTTCGAAACCGGTTTCGAAGATATAGATGACACTTTGAATTTTTCAGTTCGTTTTGTTCTATCACGGGAGATAATGATTTATTTACAAGAGCACGGGCAAAGGTGCGTCCGCTCACAACGCAGCAGAAAAGCAGAAGCGTAAAGAAGGAAGGTAAATAATTATCCCTGGTCTTAAATGCCATAAGATTTTGATAGGGAAAATATTTTTCATTGTGCTTTTATAAAATGAGATTCCGATGGGGATTTCCACAACACACAGATCCTTTAAAGGAATGTGCTTGGAAGGACTGCCACTCGGGGCGTCGGAGACTGTTGCCTTTTACCCGATTCAACAACTTTACACAGTTTCTGTTGAATTAATTTTCTAGAGCAAATGTAATTGATCAGGGAATAAGATACTATTTTTCTAATGAGGTTACTATGGCCTAACTTAAGTTGAAAGTTGGGAAATTCATTTGTATTTAAATTAAGAGTTTAGCGAAAAAAATATATATAATGATATTTTAAAGGCAATAAAGACTTAGAAAATAGAAATATTTTCAGTTAGATATTTTTCCCATTAGAAAGGACGGACTGACAAAAAGCAACAAGGTACATCTGAACTGATTCCAATATGAAGTCATTTAGGGGGAGAAAATGCACTTATTCGACAATAATTGTATAAGTTATATTACAACAATATATATTATTCAAGTAATAATTTATATTATTAAAATATATAATAATGATATATTTTAATCACAGATTTAGAAATCTTAAGCAAATTAATATTTAAAATATGTAAAATAAAAACCAGTTTCTAAAATTAAAGGTTACTAAGTATAAAATTTTACAATTGTATAAATTAGGCGTAGTCCAATGATGACAATTTTAGATTTCGAAATAAGTTTCGGAATTCAATTAAATACATTTTTTTAACTGTGAATGAATCATTCAATTTCTTTTATCATACAATCATTTTAGTGCATTTGGGGGTAAAGAAATGAATGCTACAATTTTACAACTCTAGGTATTTCAGGAAAGCAAAAGTAATATTCAATCATCAGTACGAAATCCTGAACCATTTTCGGGGCATCAACCAAAATTTGTGATGCCGAAAATATTGGATATAATTCTTGAACATTTTTCCTTCACATACATTTGACGTGAAAGGCAATAATAGTCTTTTTGTTTATTTTGTGGGCGACTATATCAATTGAGTATTCGAGACAAAAAAATATATCTGCAGTGATTTAAAAGAAAACACGATAGAAAAATTGATCATGGTGTAAAGTATCCTAAAAGGGAATATTCAGTTGATATTCTGAGATGATTATATTCTACATATCATTTGTAATTTAACCCAAAATTCTACAAACCATTGCCATTCCAAAGCCGCTCTTCAGAATGATCGTTCTAAAGCTCATACTTTAATAACGAGTGAAATTGTCAATTCTGCACTACTTTTTAGGATTTTCCTACCGTTAATGTACACTTCATTAAACAAAAATTTTATTGTATCATTTTATGCTTCTAACTTAATGTTTTTGGTATGTTCTTAAAGGAAAAGCTAGAAGTGTCCATTTCTTTAAAAAATAAATTATTAAGTTGTGGACATAAACCATTTTAAAACAAAAAAAAGCTTTAAAAATTTTTATTTGATAAAAATTAAATTTTAAATCAACTGAAAATTGCGATCATTGCATCTAATTGTCCTTTTCTTATAGTTTTATTTCGTCGTAAAACTTTTTACTCTTTTCGGATCCAGCAATTTTCTCTAATTCCTTCCTACAAGGAAAAAAAATCATATTATTCAAAAGAATAAAGAAAACAGACAACATCATTTAGTGAATATGTAAGTTTTCTTTCCCTCTCCTTAGAGTTACAAAAAAGGCTTTTGCTTTCAAAACGGAATTTTTTTTGCAAATAACTGTAAATTTCAGGGAGATTTTTTACAGGGTTAGCAAGAAATAAGTTATCTACTTCATAGAGCTATAAAATGTTCTCTGTTGATCCTTAATGAGATAAAGTTTCGACAACATACTGAAATGAGGCGATTCACTTTTATTAAATAAAAAATACAAAAATTCACCATTAGGTAATGCACAGAAAACCGTGTAATATGCTTTATAATTGTTGAATAAAGAAAAAAATTAAAGTAGCTCAATATGTCCTACACTTCAACAATATGCTCTAATCTGAGAACCATACTTTCTATAGATGACAGGATTGAGTCTACCGAAATATTATTAATATGGCGATTTATCCTTCAAATCTGGTCGAGATAAATGCCTTTGACGGTAGATGTTGTCCTTCAAATAAACTCACAACCAAAAGTCTCAAGGGGTAATGTCTGGCGAGTGAGGAAGCCATGCTATTGAGAAATGGCGGGTGATAACTCTTGCTTCTGTGAAATGCTGTATTAATAAGCGCCTTACAAGGTGATCAATATGAGGCGGTGCACCTTAATTCATGAAAATGGTGACTTGAAGGCATTCACGCTGTAGAAGAGTTGGGATTACAAAATTCCTCGTCATATTATGGTACCATTGTCCTGTGATGGAGAGAGGTTTTGATTCCATTTGAAGTTATCTGTTGAAAGAAATACGGTTCAATGATAAAGGTAGCTGCAAAATCACGCCATACTGCCACTTTTTCTGGATGCGAGGGGTGTTCCTGGATAACGTGAGGGTTTTCATCTGACAAAATTCGACAGTTTGGGGTGTTCGACTCAGAGGCAATAGTCGCCCTGATCACTCTATAAAAGGTTCCATAGTCAAGTTGTGTCACCTATCATCCGAGCAAAGAACTGAAGTGAAAGAGTTTTACGGCGCTCTAAATCTCCTCCCTGCATAAGAGGCAGAGATTTGATTTTGTATGGGTCGAAATCTGCCGTACCATTTTTCGAACAGTTGAATACGGCATATACAGAAGAGGGGAAACAACTGACAAGCTCGCACTATTATGCGACGACTGACTGCTGCTTTCAACGAGCGCGGTCGCTACATTTTCGAATCTGAAAGATGGGATTTTTTTTCCGTCCTCTAACTGGAAGAATGCCAAGTTGTCTAGATTTTTTCCTTCAAATTTCTGTCTCATCATGAGGCCCCTCGAGATACTAAACCTCTTCGTTCGATTTTGAAACGTTCGTTCGTTCGTTTTTATTCAAAGAAAAACGGTAACAGACATGCACTGTAACGCAAATTATGTTTCATTTAGAGTTACATTTTCAATATATGCAAATATATATAATTTGTGTTACAGTCCTATATATTGATGAATGTTTGTTTTTTATTAATTAATGTTAAGCACATTATCTGATCTCAAATCTATTCATGTATAGTTCACATTTCATTTTATTTAGACCAATAAAACGTATTTTAGGGAGCTACGAAGTGAGTAAATTATTGCAACCCTATATATTATTTTACATATGACAACAGTTGTAATAAATTATATTTATTATCAGAACTAATAATTTCAGTGACACTTCATTTGGAAACATCCGTAAGAATGAATAATCATATATATAATCTGTTATTTATGAATACTGATATTTGAAATTATTCAACTCTCTTAAGCATATTTTATGCATTTTCTGTTCATAGTATATAAGTAAAATTTATTTACAATACATAAGGAATAACAAATACTGAGTTCATTATTCAAATAAATTATCAAAAAATTTGTGATCTAAAATTTAAAAAATGTATTAGTTTTAATATATTTATATTCAGATCCGTAGTTTTTTTTCTTTCATTTTTTTTAATTTTTTGACCAATGAAAATATTCTCAATTTTTATTGCATCTTTGGACGAATTTGGTCCTTTATCCGATTCAGGTCAATAATTCAGATAATACCAGCATGTACCAAATGTCTTCTAGTTAATATAGTTTTTTAGTTGTATTCCCTTGCACTTTGACAGACAAACAAAATAGACTTTCAACAGAGCTTACTCGAAAACTCATAAATTTTGAAATTGCGGATCATATCTATCAATATTGTTTATCCCAGCCATTCGATAATCTTTACGTATATTGAAAAAGAAAAAAATTAGTAAAAATTGTTTTAAATACATCAAATTAGAAATTAGGTTCAATGTAGAATTATTCGAATTAACAAAAACCTTATTGAAGACTTACAATGTCTTGTGAAGTAACATTTTCCACATTCGTCTTTTCAAATCCATTGAAGTTTGAGGCGCAAACAAATGTGTAGGAGCCCATTTCTTCAAATACAATTCAGTCTCTCAACTTCAGGTCAGCAACTTCATGCATTTCTCCAAGAGCACATCCGATGGATCACATGACTGTCAGTAATTAGAACTCCGTTTGGGTTTAGAACTCGTCGATATCTGAAACAAGAGTCGTGTAATTTTCAAGCAAGTTTCAAATTTAGTTTTACAGTAGAAAAATCTGTTTATTAAAAAATCATAAAGAGAGAATTATATACACGTTTCCTTGAAAACATTGATATCTGAATTTCAATAATATGAAAATACTTTTCATGATTTTTTAGCTTCTTAATCTAGACCATATCCGATATTTTTTGCATCGTTTATCCGCGACCATTTTTGTGTTTATGTATTTAATCACGATTTTAATTTACAAAAATTTAAATCTGTTTCAAGCGTTGGGGAACAGCACTCTTATTTATTCTTCTGGTATATTTGACAATGCTATTACACACACATACACAAACACACGCACGTTAGAGCTGTTAATGCTTTCTTATAAGTTAATGGGCAGGAATAACAATTAAAACTATTTATATAAAACTCATTACAATTTTTTACAAAGTATTCATTTATGGTACTAAAATTCTTATTCATTTTCCAATAATGTAAACATTAATAATGAAAATGTATCACTTTTATACAAAAAAAAATCAAATACTTTCTAAGCATAGTCCAGTTCAACTTCTTTCAAAACTGGTTCGACATGCAATATTTTGTGAACGGACAGATAGTACACTCCTTCGTTTATGATGCACAAGTCATCTTTTACAGAAAATAAAGACAACTTAAAGCTTGAAACATCTTTATAATACAGAAAGAAAAATGCAGTGAAATGTTATTAACAATAGAAAACAAAATTATTTTAAAGAACAGAAAATGCTAAAAATAAATAGAAAAAAAATCATGTCAATTAAGAATTGAACGCGCTATCCATAACTATCTATTTCTCTTTGTTACAGTATTGGAGAACGTTCTGAAAAAGTTTTCATTGCTCTATAATAAATGTGTTTACCCTTTCCTTCTCTATTCCACTTGAATATTGTGAATCTTCAGCAAAATGGTGAATATAGGAATTTTGTTTTCTAAATTTCACATATAAGCATTTTGTGCTTTGTAATGTATTGAAGAAAGCTAATTATTCCTTTTGAAAATAAGTTTTATTTGATCTATCAAAAATAAAACTTCAAAATAAAATGAGACAGTCATTTGAAGATTAAATTTGTTAGAAGTTCTAAGTAGCAGTAATTTTGGGTTATCGTGCTTACATGCACGTGAAGAGACAAAAAAGAGACTCTTGACAGATTTGGTTAAAAAAATCGTACCAAGTTCGACCCATTTAGTTGCCTGCATTTTGAAAATATTTTCGCAATGTTCGCATATCTATCTGTTTGAGTACGTCACTTCAAGAGAACAACTTTCTTTCAAATGGATTTCTTTAAAATTTCTGAAGCAAATCTATAAATCTGATTTTAAGACCACATGGTAAACTTATCTATCAAACTCAAAATGTTTTCGAATATCATATTCGAAGTCAAAATGGACAAATTATTGCAAATATATAGATTTTGGACTTTGAGAGTTCTTAAACACAGATATGCGACAAAGCTTAGAATTCACTTTTTTGATGATTGCAATACTTTTTTTCAGTATGCATAATACTTCGTATGCAAGAAAGTAAAAGCTATAATAGTTAAGAAGGGTTTTTCAAGTTCCAAAAAAATCATTTAATGATCCCCGATATTGAAAGTAATCGTAAAATTAGCGCACGCAAAAAGTCTATAAAATCCTGCCAACATGCCTACGTGCAATTAGATTGCTTACAAAGCAATTAGTATTGCGGAATAGATTAAATTATTTTTAAAATCTAATCATAGCATGGGAACAAAAACGGTTTCAGTGAAAGAAACGAAAAAGAAATTTAAAACATTTGAAATTATAACGTTATTAGTAACCACCTTGTTGATACAATTATAGAAATTTACAAGTCATAATGAATTTTCGATTGTATCCTGACACAATTGGGTGCGTACAACAACGGAGAATAATAAGGGATTCGCTATGTTTTAGACTTTGATTTAATCTAAATCTATAAACGACGTAACAGAAAACGACGTAATTATTATTCGATTTTATTTTTAAAAAAATTAAAGTCCTTCTCTTGTGATCATTTACTATCTCAAAAAAAACACAACGTGCAATGTAGTTAATCTTCTGAGAGCAGCAGTTATCCCTCTTTAATTCAGTCTCTCCGATTGTTTTGGGCTATCTTTGTATGACATAAGTAACCGATAATAGTCATAACAAACATTAAAGTAATGGGTTATACAAAAGGATCTAGTCAAGTTTTGTTAATATATATTTTAACAGTATTGCTTCAGTGCAAATGCAAATTTCTTTTTCTATAGATTTAGTTTCATTTGAGGTTTTATATGAGAAATGGTTACATAAGCATCAGCTGAGAGTGTCTAAAATTTTACTTTCTCAACGGTAGGGCTTTTATTTTAATATTCAAATAAAGTTGATTCTTTTGGCAACGATGCCTGTTTTGAAAAACTACTTATTTCGCAATTCGAACCCTCCTCGATATGAATGAAGAGTTGAGTTGAATTCGTTGTTTTATGGCAGAAAAGCCATTTTTGGCAAAGCTGCACCACATGATATTAATAAGGAAGGCAAGGTCATTTCACCACTTTGTTCAAAAAATTGTTTTTTTGGGGGGGGACTTCGTTCAAAATCAAAGTTTAATGGGAAAAAAACGATTTTTTTTAAAAAAAATTATAATGTTTGATTATTTTTATTTGAAAAAATTGAAGCGGTTTTATAAATCCATTATTAGAACGTTACACTGTATCATTTTCCATTCATATATAATTTTATGCTATCTTTCAAAATTCAGAAATGTTCATCTTCGGTAGATTTTTCTAAGGAAAACATCATTGAGGTCAAGGGTTTTTTGTTTATATTTGATATAATTTCTCAATATTTTCTGCTGTTCATAAACTTGAAAATATGTGGTATATTAAAAAATATTTTATATGTAGTTTAATTCTCCCCATACGAAAAACTGAAATTTCATGTTATTTTCGTGTTTAAATCTAATACTTAAAGAGGTGCTTATTTATTAGTTCAGGAAGTACAAACTAGATTCTTTGAGTTATAAACCAAATTTTTAACATATCATTTGTTAAATATTGAAACTAAATGATTTTTGCTTTATTGTTCTTTTTGACCAACAGTAACATATATTTTTTTAATTTTAATTTTAATTTATTTTACGTTAGTGTTACTAAATGTTAGAACGTTTTAAAATAAAGCTAGATTTTATTTCTTTTTTAAAACTGAACCACAAAATCTGAACTTACCAGCTTTTCGTCCAGGAAAATATTTTCATTCTCTGAAAATAGTTTGTGCAAATCTGTGTGATGTTTTTCAGCCACCAAAGGGCATTGGAAACCTTCAGCAGATCCTTTTATTTATTTTTTTTATTCTCCTCCCAGAGTTTCATAAAATCCTGGAATCATTAAGAAACCTGTAAAATATGGAAAGTAAAGATAATAAAAGTGAACATTTGTACACATCTAAATATTCCAATTTTTCTTTTGAACTCTTGTTCTTAAATACTTACTGTGGACCCTATAAAAGACCGAGAACTCCAAGAGCACGTGGTTTTATTTTCTCATGCGAGAATTGAAGGCTTGCTTAGTTATGAAAACTTATTTGTGTATAAATGCCTACAGATGGCATGTCATTGGCGAAAAATTGATGTGAATGAGATTTATGGGTGAATCTACTTTCTTCTAATACAGTTTGTGATATTTGGTTATTAATTGCAGATACAATATTAATTAGCTGGAACCAAACAATTGAATTAGCATTTTGGGTAAATTATCCTGATAAATTGAGCCTAAAATTTTAGTTTTTGATTAAGTTAAACACCAGAATCATCCACTTAATAAATAAAATTTACCATAAATGAAATTGTTGAATTTTATCCATTTCAATTTTTGAGCAATCGGAAAATAAAACAATGAAAAGTAATATTTTAAAGTGATATATTAATTCAACTTTAGTTAATTTTTTATAGAGTAAATCTAAAGGCTCAGAGATTGAAGCTATAATTAATTGTTTCCCGTCATTATGCATATTTTCGCAAATTTTATATATTTAGAATATATTTAACTTTCTTTTTAAAGATCAGGTCATTTACTATTTTTTTTATTTTGCAGACAGAAGAGAGGATAATACTACCAAATACGATACGTTTAGCTGCAGACAAACTATTGCTTCCAAAATAATCAATAAAATGGATAACAAATATTAAAATAATTGCTTTTGAATCTCCATTTGAAAGAGTGGAATTTGATCTTGATAATAATCACTGTTTTTTAAACAGAGGATCTCTGAATAATTTAGTTAGTCGGATTCTTCAATACGATTAGTTAGAAAATATTTATAAACGAAAAGTTAAATACTTTGTGTTGAATCCTGACAAAATAGAATGTCTTAAATTGCCAAGTGATAATTTCAATAAAATTCATTCAAATATTTAGTTTATCAATGCTTTTCTTATTTTCTATCCGTCGTGGCGCACTCCTTCCACAACTGCAAGGGCAGAAAAAAATATTTGACCAGGCAATTTGAGAGTTAAAGTAAATTGCACCGTTATTCTCCTTTGTCAAGTAACCAAATATAAATAATTCGTTTATTAAAAATCCGAAGCATGCCTTTTTCTTATAATTTTCACAATCATTGAATAAATAAATAGTGTAAAATTTCAGTGCAAAACCATTGCAAATACACATTTTTGAGGTTATCGGTTTGAAAAAATTTAAAAAGGAAATCGTTAAAAACTGTACATCTTATAAAAAACATTTGTACTTACTGTAGAAATTTGAAATAAACGCAATCCCTTTAAATTCTAAACAATTATTACACATTAAAACGGAATATTCCGAGATGTCTTAGTCATAATAAAACAGCTAATTTTTAATTCTGGAAAATAACGTTTCCATATGCGGAAAAATTTACATTTTTACTGATGGAATACATCTCTGTAAAAACGAATATCGGTATTCGGTATCGTATTTTTAGTCTTGAGATCAATAAATTTTATATAATTTCAAATTATTTTTAAATTCTTACTTTATTTAAATATATTCATTTTATTTATCTACAAACTATTTATAATATTTTTTATTATGCCTAAAACTTTCGCGCAAGTCAAGCAATAAGTTGGCAAAGTTTTATCGCAATCGGACAAACGATGCGGCAGTGCATGAAATACGAGCCAACAAAAAAAATCAGTTTAATACAATAGATCATTCACACTTATTTCATTTCTTGATGTTTACGACTGGCACCAGTTATTATTTTATGCATTTCAACCCTTGTTGCTGTGCCAAGTCTCATGTTTGTCTATAATACTCTAAAATTCATTGAGTGGCAATATTCTATCAAACTTATAGCAAGATATTTTATTAAAGATTTCTTGATAATGCAATGTTTTGCATTTAGAAATATTTAAAATAAAAGTTATAGAATTAGTTGAATAAAGTTAAGTTAAATTATAAAATAATGCGCGTACAATCCTGAAGAGTATTTTGCTAACCTGCAACTGATTTTGAAAATATATGCAGTCACCTACTTATTGTTCCAAGATGAAGTATGTAGAAGGGGAAGCATTTAGTTCCCTAGTTAGAGTATATTAAAGTAAAGAAACGGTTGATTGCATATTCATCACAAAGTATGTATGGGTCTAGGAATGCTTCTTACTTGTTAGAATTTAATAGAGTTTAAGATGAAAAAACAAATCATATTCCCATTTGCAAACGGGTAAGTCCGTAAAATCAAATTTATATTCTTCTGAGGTTGTACCGTTGCTTTCAAAAGTGCTACCAAGTGTATCCCACTTATAGTTTTACTTCCAAAAACGACAAAAATGTTATTTTGTTTCTACTAGGCCTTCGATAAAGAAATGACATTTTAGTAATGAATGTTTCCACTACTGGCGCACTTATGTACTAGAAATAGCCAAGTTGTGCTTTTCATTTCGAAAATTATGCAAATTGAAACGTATCCATTTAAAGTCAAAAAAAGAAGTCCAACTTTAGAAAAATTAATAAAACACAACAAAAATTAATAAACAAAATATAATGCTTAATTTAAAAAATAGAACTATATGTAACTAAAGAATACTGAAAGCTAGCTCAAAAACTTATAAATAACTAACCCGTTTTTTTAAACTAGAGCCCACAGCTATAGATAGAAAAATTTGAATTCTGCTTTTTGATATTGATGGCATAAACCCCATAAGTTTTAAAGGGAAATTTTTGAAAAATTACTTTAAAAATTATATCAAGAATTATAATTTTTGCTTACTCAACAGTAGAATATGAAGTTAATTCAAACATTTAGGAAATTTGTAAACATTTTTTCCCATTTTGAAATTAAGGGAGCTTATAACATTATAGAGGACTTTTTGATGTAGTATTCGTTGCCAAATAATGAGTGGTAATTTAGCTACATATTAAACTAATTGCAAAGAGCAGCATTTTCAAGAAATAAGAATAGCTCTAATGTTTTTATAAAAAGTCAAAACACATTATCAATCTTGTCTTAATATTCAATCTTATCTCAAAGAGTAACCATACGTATTCAATTAATAATTGTTTTTCTATCCCCCCACCTTTGATCGCAATAAAATTATTGATTTGAACAATATCTGGCATTAGTATTTCTATTTCTAGTGACATTTCTGGCTCTTCTTATTTAGCTTTGTGGAACTTATAAACTATCAATGTTACTGATTAATGACAGTTTGGTGAATTAGAACATGCTATAATGGATATTTTATATGAAGGCAATTAAAAAGTAAGTTTTGGGCTCTTTAGGTAAGGAAACTAGAATCTTATTTTATCAAAAGTATTTGTTTATATTATGTAATCCTTTGTTTATTGTTTTAATCAAAAAATAAAGTTCCTTGATTTTTTATATCAATAACAGTGAAGAAAGTTGAGAGGAAAACTTTATTTGTATTTTGATAATTTCGAAATTAATATATCCGAATTAAAACGAGGGGAAAAGATCCGGTTAAGAATATGACAAGTGCAAGAAATAATGTATTTTTCATTTCTTTGCAACTCATATTTCCTTGATTTAGATAGCTATTTTAATAGCGCTCAGAGTGTTTGGTCTATTTCTCCCATTCAAGTAACGCTAATACTTGCAGGGGGTACAAGTGGTCATAACTTGCATGTCCTTGATGCAGAATTCTATAGCACATTCCGCTGATATTAGATGTCATTAATTTAGAACAAGAATCCATAGGTTTTGTTAATAGAATCCTTAGTTTGTGGATTGAATAGTGAACTTGAGAATAAGAGAAAACCATGACACATCACACTTTATTATCTAATACAAGTCCCCAGATTAAAAGATGTGCATTTAATATACATGCTTATTTTTCATCTGCTAAAAGAAATCTAATTAGAATTGATTTCCTATGTTTCTAAATATTAATGATGCACTTAGCGCATACTATCTACCATATTTCAAACTGTATGAGTTTTTTTTAAAAAAAGATGCATGTACCGTCTTATTCGATTAGATAAATAATAATTAATAACCAGAAGGGATATAAAATAATTCACTGAAAAATCTTGCCAAAATGCTGTACTCACCATTTCAGAAAACATCCTTTGATATTCTTGTGTCCTCGATCGGACACTGCCACTGGACGTTTCAGTTTCTTCCTCGTGGCTCCTTTTTCCAGAAAGGCCTGAAAGCAAAGCAAAAGCTATGGTTAAGGCAATTAAAAACGTACATAAGAATATTTCATTAATATTAAACATTTCATAAAAAAATGTATGAAAGAACTTTTTAATCTTCATGCAGAAAGACCCTAATGTTAATAATTAAAGTGGATACATATAATGAACTCGAATATGCATCATTCTTACTAAAAAGGCTGAAAGAAATGTTTTCAGCATGGTCAATCCTCACCCCTTCACTTTACTGGTATTCAACTCTACAATTTGGAAATCTCGATTCTTGTCCTTTAACCGAGAAGATTCCTAATATGTATGCAGCGATATTCAAGTATGAAGATTCAAGTTTGATGTAAAGTATGAAAGAAAATATTTGTTAATGCGAAATTCTTTACATCGATTTTATTTTTAAATCATTTTTGCAATCTGTCACTATGATTTTATAGTTTTAATATCAAAGAAAACCAGGACTAATTGATGAAAAGGCAATTCTCAAAATTAATTGAGACTGCATTGGGATTTCTGTTTGCAGATGTGCTCAATTTTAATTGCTTAAATCAAGGTGCATGCGAGTTCTTTCTCAGTTCTTTTGGGCACCGCTTGAAACAATTCTAAATTAATAAAAATTTCATTAGCATATGCAGCATACTTTAATTTAGAATAAAGATAATTAGTATAACTTTCAATGTATAATAATTCAGAGTCTTAACGTTACCGTATTTCAAATACGACTTCATTAAACTGTAAAGGAGTAACGGTTAAAGAAAAAAAATGCACAAAAAGGAATTTCATATCGATAGAATGATAATATCTGGAATATTAAGATGCATTAAAATGCTTCTAGTAAAATAATTCCCTCATAAGTGAATCTGAATCCAGTTATTTTCTTATTAATTAAATATATAGTTGACTTGAATTTGAACGATATTTTTTATTTTTTCTTAAATAAGAAGTAAATTATGATTGAAATTGACTTATTTATAAACATCTCCACATCTGTTAAACATGTACGCTTCGCAATGACTTAGGTGTCTCCAAGGTACTATTTAATTTTAGTATCCCAGACTAATTTGTGAAACGATGCATTTTAATGGAGTGGAAAAATTTTACTATTTGAGTATTCTTTAACTAAAATTTTGAAATGGACATCCTCAGAGAGAAAATTTAATACAAAAAGAAATTAAATATCAAATTTATCAGTTGCAGGTTCATCAATTTGCAGGATTTCTTATTAACCCCCCCCAACTGGCAAATAGTACTCAATCTTTAAATATTTTTAAAATTATTACAGGTACAGAAGTTCGAATTTTTTTCCAATAATTCTGACACAATTTATGTATCAAGCATGCAAAGTAAGAGAGGCTTTCATCTCCTAAAATCCTTTTCACGAGATCCGAAAATAAAAAAGAATGTATAAAATTTATTGCGAAGCACTCCTTCAATGAAGGACATTGAAGAACTTGAAAGCATAACTTCTCATTTTCGCTATTCGAAAGTCAATTCTTTTTTAAAACTATAATCTATTAATTTTAGTTTTTTTTGGAGAGGGTGATGGAGGCAGAGCTGTGAATGGATATAAACAGTATCGGATCTCCTTTATTTATTTGAAAGAAATGGAAAAAATTTGAATAATTCGAGTACAAAAAGACTACAATAATGCTAAAATTTGAATATTTTGAAATGTAAAATTATACTACTTGATAAACAACTAAACTACTTCCTATCTGCCTCTCTTCATTCAAAACTGTTACTCATCTGGAAAGGATAAAATCATATTAATTATCATGAAATATCAGCAATAACTCGAGAGAAAATTCTTATAATAATTTTAAGATGCTAATAAAGCTAATCTACAGATATTTTAAATATTCTTTCATAATTAAGCATGAGAACGCAACTCAAAGAAAATTGTACTCTACCCTTCAGTTCAATGAAATCCCGTAATAATTTCCAAGAGATCCTAGTGTATAACTGTAATCATCCATTAAGCATTAAGTGAATCAGAACTTTAAAAATATCAAAATAGTGTATAATCTTTGAAAATGCGCACCCGTACAAATCCCAATCCTTTAGCATAAAGTGTCATACCCACCTCTCAAAACCGAAAGGTATGTTAATTTTAAAAAGGAAATTTTTTGACCTCATTGTATATAAATTATTAATAACAATAAGCCCCGAATTTTACGTTACTTCAACACATCTTTCCATATCAGCAGCATATGTACCCAAAGAAAGATGTCCTTCTTCTCAGATTTGGATGCAACAATTTTTGAAGCTGGAATTTGAAAACGCTGAAAAGACAAGTCTCATAACATTCTAAAATCGATACAAGATGCTTTTAAATACTTCTCAAGGAGAAATTTTTTTATAAACGAAAAATATATCCCTTGCTAGTTTCATTATTATACTCCTGATCAGCTTCGAAATTAATCTCTATGAGGAAGACATCCCATCTAGATAAAATTTTGACATTTATTTCGTTTAATCCTCATATTGGAGTTTGACAACTTTATATTTGCACACCTGGAACAAATGATGAATTGATTTAGAAAATTCTGTATTTGCTAACCTGTCATAAGATAAATAAAATTTTAAAAATTGATTTTGCCAATAACAGTGATAATATTAACAATATATTAAAATATTTTGATTACTGAAATTTACAGAAATAGAAATATTATAGATAAATTTGCTTGATTCGTGTATTATTTTGATCTTCATAGTCTTAAATGAAGTATTTAACATTTAAGACAAGTTTGTAAAAATGCAACGAGAAATTTTTCAGGTCTCTGTAAATGGATTGGATAACTAGATATACGGCTCAACGGATCAATTTTTTTCTTCGGATTAGCTAATTCAAATACAAAAATTTGAAATTTAGTTTTACACGTTGTAATTTTAGGTTTTAGAATGCTTTGTAGATAAAGACGAAAGTTAAAACCTTAATAAACAAAATTTTAATAAAAGCAATGATAATTTTAGAAAATGAATGCTCTCAAAATTTACATATGATACTGAAATCATTTGATAGATATATAATGTTTTCCCTTATGAACACAAGATAAAATACATTTAATTAGTTTTTCCATTTTCAGGATACAAAATTTAGATACTTGAATATTATACACGTTTATATGAAAGTATATTACACCAATAGATGACCAGCTTGGTGTACGCATGAACTTATCCAAATTTTATTCAGCCAATAGTATTAAATATATATTATATATATATAATTTAATTCATCTAGCTAATAATAAATAGGTGAAAGATATAAACCAATATATTGAATTTCTTTCATTTAGTTAATAGTTATGTTGAAATAAAAATAGGCTGAAGAACAGTATTGTCAGACAAATTTAACTACAAATTCGACAATGTGAAAAAATTAGCAATTAAAAATGATCTTGTGTTTTGTCCTCAAAGAACTATTTGGAGCTGGAGTTCCAGTAGTTTTTACCCTCCTTGACCCAATTACTAATTTACTGCTCCTACATATGAATCAGCACTTAATTGAATATACTTAAACGTTTTATTAATTGGAAATTAACTAAAATTCAATTTGTTAGTTATATTTATATTTACACTTTGTTGCGTGTAGACTTGGTAGCTTCAGGCTTGAATCCATAAAGAATTTTCATGGAGTAAATCTTCTAATTTATATAACCAATTATTAAGGTTCAATTAAGTATTAAGCATATTATTAGCTGAGTCGCACAACATACACAATTTTATTTCAGCATTAAACAAAGCGTTTCAATAAAACCGACCGATTTACTGCAATGCCCAATATTAACAAGCATGAATTAATCATTTGGAATTGCAGAAAAAAATTATTATGCTCTAGATAGAAGAATAATTTTAAAATTCTAAATATGAGTTTTAGAGTAAAATTAGCTTATTTACTCTTGAAATAGATATTCTACGAAATTGCATACATACAAAAAATGACATAAGTCGAGCTTCAAATGTAGTCGAGTTTATACAAAATGGATGCGAAACAATTATCTCTAAATTAAATATTTATTCCTCGCAATCGGATATATTCTTGAAATTTTTATTTCAAATAGAATGCCATGAAACTTTTCAGCGTTCAATGGTTTCCCTATTAAGCCTATAAATGATCAATTGCAATTAAATGTTGAAATTGGAGTAAAATTCATATATGAAATACTCTTAGAGAGCTTCAAGATTTTTGGTTTTCTACAAAACATTGAAATTATTTATAACGATACGAAAGATATTTAGCGAAGAATTTCGGTAAAAGGATTTAGAGGGACCTTTAGGTAAGGTCCATATCTGAAATGACAATCTAGCAGAAAAAATATGTACCTAAATATAAGAATTTTAATCACTAAACTACTCTTAAAAGCAGGCGCATTAAGTTTTCAAAATTTTTGAATGAAATTCGAGAACTCAAAAACAGAATTCTGTTTCCTGAAAAAGATGTTCCCATTCAAAACGCTGTTAGGAGAAATTAAGATTTCAATATATAAACAAAGCTGCAAATATTTTTTAAATATTGTTCACATAAAATTAATAATACTTTTAATGAAATAGAAAAGCATTATAAAAAAATTGAAACACAAAAAATGCTAAATTTCCAATATCTTTTTTGCGTGTGTTAAAGTGAATATACTTACAATACTCATTCTAAAATTATTAATATATTAACAAATTCCAAAATATGACATTTTCTTTAAAAGGTTATCTATAATTCAGTCTATATTGGATTTTGAAAATAGAGCATAGATTGAATTTTATACAAAATAAAAAATAAACTCGTAATTAATATCAAGCGATTGGTAGCAAAGAGCCATCAAACATTATCTAATAAAGTGCAAAAATTCTTTGTTATATAGTAGTTCTTTCCCCGACTAATTGAGCATTTAAGTATTAAAAATAGCCTGTAACGAAGAAATTTCAAAAAAAAATTCTTAATTCAAAACTCAATAGAAACTCAATTTATTATAATTAAATCCAAAAAGTTCAACTTTTTAAATGGTAACTTATCAAAGCATGCTAAATAAAAGCTTTAAGGCGGCAGTACATCACTCAAAAGTTTTAATTGGTTAATTCGATTCTCAAATATACTCATTAAAAAATTTATAATAGCGCTCGTCTTCTGATAGCGGCTCAAAATTACGATTAGTATTTCTTTAAAATGGTTGTTTAATTCTAACTAAACAAATTACACTTCGCAATAAAGTATTATTTTTAAGCCAATACTACCATTTAAGTAACGTAGTGAATTGAGAACAAACCCCTCGTTGCAATTCTTTCTACTTATATTGTAATAGACAATATACGGTATCATGGAAGATGATACAAGTCATAGAATTTGTCTATTTTCAAGAAAGGCCGCATTACTATTTTATTTTTAATAAAGTGAGAAAAATCTGATTATTCTATATTCACCGTTAACTCGAATTTACAGCCTTTTTTAATTAAAAACCTATGCAATTTTTTTATACATAAACAAAATATTAATCTAGAAATTCAAATTTAATATGATCAGGAAATTAACCAATTAAAAAAAACAATTAGTACTGATGAAGAAATGGAGTCCAATAAAGATCAGACAAAAAATGAAAACATGCTTTGAGTTTAAAATGAACCTAGAATTTGAACATTTTATGAACTTTCAGAGTTAAAGAGGGTTTAGAAATAAATAATTTGGTATGTTGAAGACTTGTGGAGTGAGCAAAGATTTTGCAACAATTCATTAAAATTTTACAGAAAAAGTTTCGGAAACCTAAGGTTAGATGTCGTGGCTTATTAAAGAGATTAGATACCACGTTAAAAAGTTGCCTGATGCAGTCTTTTATAGTGAGAGTCTATACCCACAATATACAAGAGGGTCTTTAATAACTTCAATTGAAATTAATTACGGCTAACACATCCCATTATTCCAATGAATTAAATGCATCGAAATAAATTCGGGAAAATTCAATGCACAAGTAAAATCTAGTTGTTACTCTGTATTTAAACACTAAATGAAACTTTATTTCAGCTTAAATTCACATTTAGATATCAATTTCAAAAGAATACTGAAATTACAGAATGAAAATTTAAGCCCTAAATATATACTATCTTAAAAATTCTTTTCCCACAAGGTTTTCATAAATTGAAACATGAAAGTGATTCGCCAGATTACTTCTTTTCAATTGCTTACCGTTTTATTTGTTAGTGTGACTTGGAAAACTTGGATATGCAGCATTTAAGAAAATTATGGAAGGGAAAAATGTTCTAAGAAGATTATGCAAATAAATACAAAAACAAGTAAATGAAGAAGTTCTCTTAAACTGAAAAAAACCACATCACTAAAGAAAAACTTAATACCTGAAGGCGAAAGTGTATCAATGAAAACAATCATTTAAACTAGAGTAAAATACCAATGTTTATTTTTCTACCCGTAATTTCTATTCTTCGGGTTTCAGATGATGAAAAAAACTAACATTTATACTTTAAGAATTATATTTGCGCAACTCGAATAAACCAAATATTTATTTAAGAAAATGGATTAAAAGTCGAGATATTTACGTTTTCTTAAAAATATCTCGGACTCTTCAAACAGACCTATTCCTTTCGAGGATTAATCCATTGTTTTGAAAGATTTATTCCACAAAATAATTATTTTATAAATTACTTAGTAATCGATGTACTATTAAGTGCCTTATTTTACTGATTCACGCTGCATACTAACTGTTATTTGATAAATAAGGTGTGAAATCAAGCATAAATTGTTCAATAAAATCAATCCATTAACTGCAACACATTACCCAACATTAAGCAAGATTCAATTATTAAGAATTACCGAGGAAACTATTTACGCTTTAGGCGATTGAATTGCATAATTAAAGCACTCAATCCGAGTTTCACTCTTCAACTCGTTTATTAATTCTTAAAGTCGAGTTTCATCGAAATCATTTTCGGTATGCAGATAATATACTTAAAAGCCACTTCCAAAGAGATAGTATTTTTAATTCCTTAATTTAAAATATTTCTACAATATTAAATCTTTTGATCAATCGAAACTAATTTTTTTTATAGCCACATGATATTTCCAGGTAGAATGTCTTGATTTCTTTCAATAAAACATAACTTTTACCCTTATCCCACTTCTAAATAGCGATTAAATATTGAAATTAAATCAACGAACGAGCACGTTCGTAACGTTTATTATGAGAAAAAGGAATTTTCTATAAATCAATTTAGCATTTCCATAATTATTATACAAAGAAATTTACAGAATATTTCTACAAAATACTTTTTCAGATCCTTAAGTAAAGTGATATTCCAAGAGAAAAGATACATCTAAATCTCAGAAATAAAAATAACTAGAATAAACTTAAACAGCATGGAATAAATTTTTCGAAATTTTTGAATAAAATAACTCACACTTTCCAAAGCAGAATTTTTTCCAAATATTAAAGAACGGAATGAGTTCTCCATTCAAAGCAATACGATCTTATTAAGGGAAATGAATATATAAGCGCAGCCACAAACATACCTTGAGTTTTGTTTATGTACATTTATTAGCAATTTAAATTAAATGGAAAACATATAAGAAACTGAAACCCCAAAGATATGTAAAGATCAAATTTCCTATTTGGTATTATCGGATATTAAAAGAAATAAATATGCAAGGATTACTCAGTCTAAAACTATTATTAGAGTGACTAATTAAAAAAGCTAAGGTTCTTAGAACGAAGATCATTTCTGAAATTCTTTCAATGTTGTTATTAATGATCGAGCTTAGTTAAAGCAGATCTTTCAAGAATAATTAATAAAAGAGCATTTATAAATTGAAAATAGTCCACAACCGAGAAATTAAAATAAATTTTTTAGTTAAAGACTCGAGAAACACAGTTTATTATAATTGAATCGAAAAAGCTGAATTTTATAAATAGTAACTTATGAAAACATGGAACATAAAATCCAAGACTACGACAAAACATTCATGAATTTTTTTAACGTTAATTCGGTTCTGGTACATAATCATTCGAGTTTTATATTCATAATGTTACTGATTTCAGAAGTTTAATATGCATATTATCTATATTTTACGAAAAGATTCTGAAATTTGTTCACTTACTTTTGAATGTATCTTTTTTATATATAAATTTGAACTCAATACAATCAGATTTTTTATTTATTTTAGAATTAAAAAGCTTGAAAATTATTTGCTCATAAGTAATTAGGTCACAATCGGTTACAAGGCAGAAACGCGAAACTGAAGAAAGTGGTCTTATATACTAGAAGGTCACATGATTCTAAAAGATGCTTTCGGGAAATATCAACAAATGGAAGTAAAGGTTACTTTTTTGGACGGTAAAATGATAATAATTAATAAAAACCCCTTTCACAATGTAGAAAGATGTCAGATGAAAATTACCCATTTAAAAGTAAAATTAATTCTTCAGTTTCTGTGGCATTGAAGCTGCCGTAAAAATTGCCTCTCCATCAAATCTAACAAGGTTCAAAGTTACTGATGCTCATTTCACTATGAGAAGTAAAAATTGATATTGACTGAAATGAATCTAATATCGAAATAATGAAAACTGATAATAAATTTTAAATCTTAGTATTTATTTGAAAAACGTTATTCTTTACTTTTAAAATAGTCCTTTTAAATACGATAAGCTGTTCGATATTTTGTAAATAGAAGAAATTAGTCATAGTCTAACTTCTCGTGGGGAATTGGAATCATATATGGATAACTGTTGCGTAATATCTAATATTGAAAGGATTCAATTTCATCTTCGTTATTGAAGAATTACTATTATGATTCCAATAAATCCGTTTATGATCCTAATAAATCCTGTCTTCCTTGGTTATGCGTGTTTAATTTGTGTTGGATTTTGTTTCTGCTAAAAGGATGCACGAATTCGGTTCCTGTATGCTGAACAGTATTCATGCTGATGACCTCCAAATAAAAATTTTCATACCTTCAAACTCGAGTGTCGATTCATTTCCATTAAATCTAGTTTCTAATTATGTATAAGTATTTTACTAATGAGTCGAAATTTTAAAGTAAATGTAATAATTGTAAATAATCATAAATTAAAAAAAATTAATTGAGACAGAACCCATTTTTAACTCACTTTCTTTTTAGTTTATTTATTTATAACAATGCCTGAGGCTGGGATATTAGATATTTTGTATGTTGATACTCAATATTTATAAGAAATTCAATATTTATAAGATTCAATATTATAAGAGATCAATATTTATAAGAAATCATTTCAGAAAGTATTCATTATTGGAAACATATCCTGCACATAAACAGAAAATCTAGCTCACGATAACAGATTTAAAACAAAATAGCTCAATGATTTTAGTCATTTGTATTTACACATGTTGTTCATGATAAAAAGTTGAAATTATTTTGCATTAAAATCAGGCAATAAAAAGTTTATATCAAAATTTCCAGGTAATTATGTCAATTTCGGACCAAAATTATAAACTCAGTCCTAAATTACTCTCTTAGTGCTTTAAAAGTAGATTTCATGTAATTAAATTAAGGTACAGAGACGTTAAAATATCTTCCCGCCATTTTTATATTCTATGGTTCCTTTTAGAGATTTTCTTTGTTTTCTCTGGAATAGTAGTCGCCTTTTGCATCTGTTAAATTAAAATTTTGCTTATGTTTAGTAATAATTAAATCTCTCTTATATAAAATGATAGGAAATAATAAGTTTCAAACTAGTGAAACAGTGTTGATTCTTTCAGTAAATTTTATTTTACAGCTTTTTTTATAGGCATTGAAACTTAGTTATTTCAATAAGAAATTGATTTCTTTTTCAATGTCTAAATAAACTCATCTGTCTTGAAACGAGTGTTCATTTGTATTTTTATCTTACATGTTGTAATTAAAAAAAATAAAAGGATTTTTTTAATAAATATTAACAATCTGTAAGACGCTATTGCTTGATACTTGACTAATTTCAAGCGAAATGTTAGTAGTTCAGAATGTGGTTTGTTTACTCTTTGTTAGTTGCTAAAACTGAGATTAAAATAAAATTATATTTTTAGATTGATTTTTGACATTTCACATATTCTAGTATTGGAAGAAATCAAATAAAAATGTACATTGCATGAAACGAAGTAGAATTGGATTTCAATATATTCAAATGAAACATAATAAATTATTCCTGCTATTTCCTGGTAATGATTTTAACTATTTCACGGCCGGAAATTATGTAGATACTTTAGTTTTGTGAAAAATAAAACCCATAATCCATCTACGGTTATTGAGGAAGGAATCAGTAATTAAATTTAGGAAAATAGAAAATTATTTAACAAGAATGTCAACATTAAATCCTGAATTTTTTATATTAGAAAGTGAAATGATATTAACTCTATCTAGATATTATCTATCTAGCACTGCTCAAAAAAATGAAAGGATATTGAGGTTACGAGTTGATCCTGCACCAGGAGTATTGTTTGAATGATTGATACAATATCGACAGACATTGTAAGTTATATGAGATAAATATAACATTTTTTGCCAGCAAAAAATACATTTTATCGAGCATTTGGGTGCAAAAGTGGAAAAATCACAATTTGTGCAAATGTAGCTGCAGAACAAGTATCAGTCCTTACTATATATTATACAGTAAGGATTAATAATGGTTCCAAATGCTTTTGCATATATTAACATATTGGAATAATATTTCTCATTCATTTTACAGCCTATAAGAAAGAAAAGTGAACAAGTAATATGAAAAAAATCAATTCCTACTTAGGTTATTAAGAGAAATTTTATTTTAGCTACTTTTTATTAAATATTTACGATTGTTGTTCCGCTCTACAGAGGAAGAAGGGGTGCAGTAACTCTTGAGGGAATGGACAACTGAACACTAGATGGCAGAAGTCTGACTTCTAGCTTTCAAACGTCACAAACTCTTTTTACTGGGTGGACTTCATCCACAGATCGCAATTTAGATCTGAAAAAGGGAACGATCACTTCTGACGCAGTACCCATAGTGGTATTACTCTCCACATCCAGAACTTCGTAACCATGGCAGATTTAACGTTCGCCACACAAGGAGAGTCTTCGGCTGGTGGGTTCGAACTCACTGCCCAAATGATACGAAACCAATGCCCTACCAACTAGGCTATCACGGCCTAACATTTACTATTATAACAAATAATTGATAAACCAATTATGCTAGCAATGAGTTTTCACAATCAATACATGATTCGAAGCCAATATTGGTAACACAAAATGCGTGAATGTTCTACACCAGTTGGAGAAACGCAATACAGATTGAAAATTTCTAATTTCCTATATTCTGTATTATTTCAATTTGAAAGTACTTCAAAATGAATCAGAAAAATTGATTAATTAACAATGTTTAATTTTAAATGTATCAAACATAACGAAAATAAACAGAGTCGTTTTAAATAACCGGCTGAAAAAGGTTAGGCCTAGCATCATTAGCGTGGGGAAAAACAAACTGAATTTGTTACTTACTTGGCGGCCCGGAAATGTAGATTTCTGACAAGAAAGTTGATTTTTACTTAATTAATAAAAATTCATGAATTCATATTTAAAAAAACAAATTTAACAAAAATTACTTGAACTTGATTAAATGAATAAAAAGTATTGTAACGATTGAAAATTTGATCATTATATATATATATATATAGGGAGAGTGTGAGCTAATAAGAGGAGTTTAAATGTAATCTAAAGCAAATTTTTCTTCAATTTCTTTGATATTGGCCTACCGTTTAGAAAATATGGAAAACAATGGAATTATGCATGGAATATATTTGTTTCTTTGCTTTAAATGCTTCTCAAAAAATCCATAAGCTATTGACAATCCCAATCTATATATTTCACAACGAGATATTTTTACTATATCTATAAAATTTCTAAATGTAATTTTTATCAAATAATTTTATTAAGGTTATTCGAGAATTTCCTGTTTTTTGCACACCCTAAGTGCAGTGATGTGGGCTGTACATTTCTTTAATGTTGTTTGAAAAAGGGTTTCGAATTTGGTTTCTTTATTTTAACTTTTATAATTGCTATTTAGCTGCTTTATTTTAACATTATAAACTTGAAGTCTTGCTTTAATAAGTATTCAATTTTGAATCTTTTCATCATAAAAATTGGATTTCATATCTAGATATGCATTACGAAAACGCGGAAAAGAAGATGAAAATGTAAGTTAATCTAATACTCGCCAATTTGAAGCACCTAAAGAAATTGCGTCAGAATATTTCAGCAAAGAATTATGAGGATTTGTAGACATACAATATTATAGTGTACTGTCATTGACGCCTATGCTACTGAGGTGTCACTTTTTGATGTTTCTTGCGTAAAAATCCTATTTATAGCACATAAAATACTGACCTACGATTGCTGTTAACTTCACGATCACTTGTGTTTCACCTTGTCCTGATTTTCTTCGAATTTTGACAAATTACTTTCTAAAATTTGTTGCATATTTAATAACATTTTTATTTACTGAGTATGTTTCTTTCGGGTTCGAATTTGAATGACTATTTTGCTGGAATAAAAGGACCCAACAGAAATTTCTCGATTCTCACAATTTATTGGTGTTCAGTATATTGCTCTATGTAAAATGTAGGAAATTCATTTTATAAATAATATAAGATCCTGAATAGTATTTTTGTTCTCTATAAATCCTTAGCACAATATCGTTTGCGGTTTGCTAATAACTTCAAACTGAAGATTCAGACTCCTCGTTTTACTCTCTTCAGTCTGAATTTATCACATACAAAAATCATTTAATCATTTTTAATCAAATCCTCAAATATGATCTAACTGTAACCTCTCAGCAGCGAGGGGATAAAAATCTTCGTCACTATATCCTACACTGTTTATGTTCAAGTAAAAGTCGTGTTTATAGAACTGCTCCACATCGATAGCGACCCGAGTACTAATGGTATGTTACGTTGTTTTATCGGCTTTCTTTAAAAATAATAATGAGATATGAGAATTTATTTTTCATTTTCTACTGACGATTAGAAGACTTTTCTCAATGGAAAATCCGTTACAATGAACTTTTATACTGATAACGGTTTATAAATGTCACTACTTTTTAAACAGCCTTCTCTTAGTAAATCGAACGTGTATAGCAATTGAAACAATTATTAAACAAACCATAACTAAATTAATGTTACTGTCATATGAATTAATGAGCCAACTTGAAAGCTGAAAGTTTCCGTTTTTACCTGCCTTATAAAAATCGCTTTGTATTAAGCTATTAATATTGTATAGAGCAATTTTTTGTCGAATTTTCGGTTGATTTTTCGGATTTCATTAGCTAATTAACAATACTACTCTTCTCTGGTAATAACAATCAGATTTTTTTAGTTCTTCCAGTAAACATTTCATTAATAACGTTTCCGAAAATGAAATGTTCTTAAAACATCTTAAAATTAGTGTATTTAAGCTTAATATTATAGGAACGTTTAAACTTTCTTTTTATGAAAAAGGACACTTCATTAATTAAAATGTGAAACTTAACTGAATCTTTAGTATTCATACAAAAAGATATTATCACGGAATGTAAAGAAAATAAAAAATGTATATACTCGAGCTATGTACATAACTACTATTTAAGTTCTCCAATTTTTCCAAATGCCTTTTTTTAAATGATTTATTTGCATGAATAAAGCAGTTTTATTTGCAATCTAACCGAAGTTGTGCGTAATTCAATTTATTTGAACAAGGTGCTAGTATTTTTACTGCTTAATTAATAAGTGACTACTTCTTGCTCATTTTAAAATTAAAAGATAAAGTAACTAATCATAGACAGTGGTAGTTTGATTTCAATTCTAAATTTCTAGAATGTGCAATAACTTTATTTGGCTGAAGAACTTTTACAAAAATGTTGCTAATTTTTTAAAGATTTGCTTTTATTTAAT